>CAKAOJ020000683.1:55000-59162 GCA_916701645.2 Sebastolobus alascanus | reverse complement strand
CCTTTCACTGCTGCAGCTGTCAATCACTCCGCCCACTTCCTGTTTCCTGCTGCAGAGCCCGCCCACCAAGGAAGCTACAGCTGTGTTTATCACGTCTATGTTTTTTCTCATGACTTCTTCTCTGAGAGCCGTCTGATCTCTCTCACCGTCGCAGGTAAGCTGACTGTTTACATGCAGGTTTGGAAAATGTGATCCGAACGGAGTGAAAATGATCAGCTGACAACAGAGAAACTTTCATTCTGTAATCAAGGATTGAGCTTATTTTTATAATTAAGGAATTTTATTATTTCATAAGAATTTTACTTAATTTTGTACTTAAGGAATTTTCTTATTTCATAAGAATTTTAATTAATTTTGTACTTAAGGAAATTTATTATTTCGTAAGAATTTTACTTAAATTGTACTTAAGGAATTTTCTTATTTCGTAAGAATTGTACTTAATTTTATACTTAAGGAATTTTATTATTTCATAAGAATTTTACTTAATTTTGGACTTAAGGAATTTTATTATTTCATAAGAATTTAACTTAATTTTTGTACTTAAGGAATTTTCTTATTTCGTAAGAATTTTACTTAATTTTATACTTAAGGAATTTTATTATTTCATAAGAATTTTACTTAATTTTATACTTAAGGAATTTTATTATTTCATAAGAATTTTACTTAATCTTGTACTTAAGGAATTTTATTATTTCGTAAGAATTTAACTTAATTTTATACTTAAGGAATTTTATTATTTCATAAGAATTTTACTTAATTTTGTACTTAAGGAATTTTATTAATTCATAAGAATTTTTATGAATTTTGTACTTAAGGAATTTTTGTATTTCGTAAGAAGTTTGCATATTTTTGTACTTAAGGAATTTACGTAATTTTGTCATTAAGAATTTAGTTTTTTTATAATTAAGGATTTTACTTAATTTGTAATGAAGGATTTTTTTTATTTCATAATAATTTTCCTTATTTTTGTATTTAAGAAGTTTGATGAATTTTGTCGGAGCCTTCAGAGATCATAGAGATTAAAACATGAATTCAAATTAGAGGTTTATTCTATGTGGAGATTACGTCACTTTAGGACGTCTGCTCACAACCAATTAAAGAGAGAAATGTAGTACTAGTACTCCTTCATCAAAGTACTTTAAGGGTTATGACATATTCAGTCATAATAAGTCCATGCATGTTGTTGTTTCTGGAATGACACTGTGACTACTGTCATTGTGTTACACATGTCATACAGTAACCAAACTTCTACAAAGTGTATAAATGATAAATAAAGCAAACAACCTACTGTAGGACAGAGCATGTTTGGTTATAAACACATCAAAGTCTCACTAAAGTCACATCAGTTGTATTTCTACAGATTAATCTCAGAGGACTTTATAATCTGTCCAACAAAGAACAGTCTCCGTCCTCAGAGCCTGGATTCAGATAAAGAAGATTCCAGAAGTGATTTTAGATTTCAGGTCACTACAGTTTGTGTTGAATGGGAGCTGTTGGACTCATGATGTGATGTGATGTGATGTGATGTGATGTGATGTGATGTGATGTGATGTGATGTGATGTAGAGGTCGACCGATTTATCGGTCGGCCGATTAATCGGGCCAGTTATTTGACATTTTTTCATAATCGGCATCGGCCGATGCCTGAGCATATTAGGCCGATTATCAAGCAGGCACATCTGCGGGCAGCCCAGTGTTGTTGTTGCTGTGGAACACGTGTGACACCGCCCCTTGTGTGTCAATCAAATTGCCATTCTGCCGGGAGAAACCGGTAGGCTTAAATTCTTCTCTTTCAAAGCCCTATATATTTAATTGGTTAGATATGAAATGCTCCGACGTTATCAATTCTGTTTTGGTAACGGAGAATTTCTCTCCGTAGGTAACGTTAGCTGTGCGGGGCGGAGCAGCTCTCACAGACACGCTGCTGCAGCGCAGACACACTATAGAGTAGTAGCAACTATGACGGAGAAAACTAAACTTATAAAGCGTGATTACACTTTACTAGAGTTGATGCTGACAATGCTTGTCATAAGTGCAAGTTTTGCGTGTGAGGACGGAAACACGAGCAATTTGTCGAAACATTTAGCAAAAAGTTCACTTCCTCATTAAACGTCTCTACGGGTCCTTCACAGCCTCTATGACGTCACTGGCCTGTTTGTAGTCCGCAGCAGATATGAGCAGCAGGCTGTGTAATACGAGTGAACAAAGTTATTATTATTTTTTGATCACTTAGATTATGGCCATATAGCTCGTAACAGTGTCTGTCAACAAACATAAATAAAAAACATGCTTTAGGACAGTTTTGGAAAGGTGCTTAAAAGGTTTTGAGCTCTGTACTATTACTACTATTAACTATCATGCACTAAATAAAATATGCACTGCAGTGCAGACACAAAGTGCAAATTGGAGAGACAGACCCTAAGTGTTGTTCAATAACTGTTTACTTAAGTTAAGACATTTTGTGTATTATTTGTTATTATTAAGCTGTTATATTTTATCAGATGGAGGAAAAAAAGAAAACCAGCCAAACATATCGGCAAAAAAAAAAATCGGCATCATATATCGGCCATCGGCTGTCCTGATTCTGTAAAAAATCGGCATCGGCATCGGCCATAAAAAACCCATATCGGTCGACCTCTAATGTGATGTGATGTGATGACTGTCCATGTGTTTGATCAGATCTAAGGCCTCTCATCATCAGAGCGATCGTCCTGCCGCTGATTCTGCTGTTGGCGAACATTGGCCTTTACTTCTACTATAAGGTACTGACACACGTCTGTTGTTCAGATCACTGACTGACATGAAGCACTCAGTCTGTGTTTATTGAAGTGAAGAGAGAGGAGTGATGCAGGAAGTCACATCTGTGTGCTGTCATGTGTCTCCAGGACACCAGGGGGCAGAGGCCGGGCAGACGGGAGAAGGCTGAGCTGGATTATTCTAACCTGGGTGTTCCTGCAGCTGAAGGAGGAAGGAGCTCAGGGAGCAGAGTAGCACCTCCAAGGAGCTCATCTCACATCCAGATGGATTTATAACACACAACCCAGCAGCAGCTCGTTTTATAGGAATGTTCCCTTTAAACAAGAAGGCTGCATTCATTCTATTACATTATATACTATATGTGTCTTACTCTCAACATGAAAACCAACAAGGTGTTAGTCTTCTCATACGTTCTGACTTCCTGTCAGAACGTATGTAGCCCATTGGTTCCTACTGAAGATGTAAATCTCATTGAAAACTAGACTTGAAAGCAGGAATACCGGCAGGAGTCCGACCCAGGTCGATCGGGAACAATGCTATATATTAAATTAAAATAAATGTGAAACATTGATATATATCCTCTAAACTCGGTGTTACCAATCAAATTTGAAGACAACTGAAGCCTTAAATCCTGAGATAAGAGTAAAAACATGTCACAGAGCCACCTACTGTTGGATCTGTAGATCTGGAGCACATCCAGGGTTGGTGAACCAAATCTGCTGCCACGTTGACAATCTGTTGGTGTTTGTGATCCAAAATATATAATGAATGAATCAAAGTCATGTAGCCAGCAAACAAAGTAGAGTATTAAAAACCAGTTTCATCTTGTTAGTGACACATGAACTTTAGGACCTCACTTTAGCGCTCCCTTGTGGTTCACATGGCTCATTTATTGTTGTGAGCACGACCACATTTAGCTAAAAAAATAACCATAATAATACAAATGGGAGCAAAAATAAATGAGTACCAAAAGCTTATAGTGTGATGAAGGAATTTTAGTATTTCATTAGAATTTTGCTTAATTTTGTACATAAGGAAAATTTATAATTGATGATTTTACTTTTACTACTTTTTTTTCTAATGAAGGATTTTGCTGTTTTCATAAGAGTTTCACTCAATGTTGTAATCAAGAATTTTGCAAATTTTCATAATTAAGTAATTTACTTATTACATAAGAATTTTACTTTATTTTATTTCAGTAGAATTTGGCTAATTTTTGTACATAAGGAGACTACTTAATTTTGCACTTAAAGAATGTGCTTAATTTCTATGAATTTTACTTACTTTTGTATTTAAGGAATTTACCAAATTACAACTTTGGGCATTTTCTTAATGTTGTACTTAACAAATTTACAAAAGTTTATAATTGGGGATTTTACTTTTACTACTTTTTTTCTAATGAAGGA
>CAKAOJ020000683.1:20000-50000 GCA_916701645.2 Sebastolobus alascanus | reverse complement strand
TATATATATATAATATCCGAACAAATGTCAGAAAAATATCCAAAAAAATAAATGTCAGTAAAATGTACAAAAAATGTCTGAAAAAATGTCAGAAAATTGCCAGAAAAAAGTTTTAAAAAAGTCTGAAAATGTCCTTAAAAAAATGTCCCAAAAGAAAAGTCCCAAAAATGTCCAGAAAAAAGTTTTAAAAAAGTCAGAATTAATCCGAAAAATGCCAGATTCTTGCCAATACCCATTTTTCCGTTTCACACCTACACAAAGACAGACCTGCTAAAGGTCAGGCACACCGGTGCAACCGATGAAAATATTTGGTGGCTCTGTGGAGCTACTTTACTGAAGTAGAAGATGTGATAATAAATGACATGTCAACTCTGTTGAGAATCAAACCAGCTCAAAGAGTTGAATCAGAAAAGGTTTCACAACTTTAAAAGTGACACAAAGCTTTAATTGTTTCTGCTGTTTGTTAAAAACTGATAAGGTTTTTCATTATTATCTGTAACATCATTTAAAGTTGGATCACAGTAGAGTTGACTCAGAGGGCCGCCGGTCGGCCACATCTTTTATTCTTCTCTTTCCTCTTTAATCCTTTGATGTTGTGATGAAAGCCGGCTGAGTTTTATAAAGCTGACTGTGTGTCTGATGAATACTCCATGAACATCAGCAGCTTCACCACATAGTTCACCTGACATCAGTTTGTACAAGAGCTCAGGAGCAAAGCTCAGCATCAGTGTTCAATAAAAGAGACACAGAGAGACTAAAGTGTATAAGAGTAAACTGTTTGCACACCGGCAATATTTGCACTAACTGTTTATATTTTTATACAATGTTTAATTCTTGTTTATATCTTATATTGTATATTGGTAGATTTAAATTTTGTATTCTTATTTTATTTTAACATTGTAATTATTCTATTGTTACCTTTTTTTTTTTTACTGCTTATTTGCACCAACGAACCAAAGCAAATTCCAAATGTAAACCTGATACAACTGGCAATAAACAAGTGTTCCTGCAGCATTAAAGGAACATTTCACCAACTCACAACAGTCCAATGTTTCTTCATTGATGGCAGTTTCACTTCAAAATGTCCTCACTTTATACAAAATGTTCTCACTTTAGAAAAATGTCCTCAATTTATAAAGTTTTTTGTTATTTTGTCTCCTCAGATTTTGCTGATTCGTTGGAGGGTCCCGACGACACGTTGGTAAACATTATTTATGTATATATATATATATATATATATATATATATATATACATAAATATATATATATTTTTATATATTTATGTATATATAGATATACATAAATATATATATATATAAATATATATATATATATATACACATATATATATATATATATTTATGTATATATATATGTATAATATATATATACACATATATATATATATATATATATACACATATATATATATATATATATATAAATATATATATATATATATATACACATATATATATATATATATATATAAATATATATATATATATATATATATATATATATATATATATATATATATATATATATATATTATATATATATATATATATATATATTATATATATTATATATATAGTTATATTATGTATATAAGGTTTAAAAGTTCTGTTGAATCAGCCGTTTGCAACAATTGGTCACCGTGTTTTATTTTGAAAATATCTTCCCGGAAGCCGTGTCCGTGTCCGCTCGGTTCGCTCGGTGACGTCTCTCACCGGTAAGATCCAGCGACGAGTCGACCGGACTGACCGCTTCTCCGTGTTCTCCGCCGGCTCAGAGCGGCATCTCTCCCCGCCTCTCCGCCTCTCCTGCCCGGCCTGACGGGCCGCGACGAGCCGCTGACAGAGACCCGGGACCCGGAGCCGCTTCTCCTCCGGAGGATGGAGCTGACTCCGGTACCGACCCACGGACCGGGAGCCCGGTGGACCCGGCGGAGGGGCAGCGGGGACTTGTGAACATCCCACCGGTCGGAGGATCCTGTCGCACCTGACCGGGGTGCTGGTGCGGACACAGATCGTGCAGGAGAACCGGTCACCGGGACCGGAGCGGAGGAGGAGGAGGAGGAGCGGCAGCTGCAGCGGCGGGGATCCGATCTGAGAGACTCATCCCCGGGGAGGGAGAGACGCAGCGAGGCGGCCGGAGGAGGATGTGAAGATGGGTTTAGTGTTCGGTCTCCTGTGGCTGGTTACCGGCTTCCTGCGGGGCGTGCACGGCCAGGGCGTGTACGGTAAGGACGGCATTAACGTGCAATCTTCCAAATGTTGATATCCGTTAAATACGACGTGAATCCGGTTTAACGGCCGCAGCGTTTAACCCGGAATACCACCCGCACCAACTTGACCTTGTGAGGGATTTAGCGCGTGTGTGTGTGTGTGTGTGCGTGCGTGTGCGCGTGCGTCTGTGTGTGTGCGTGCGTCTGTGTGTGTGCGTGTGCGTGTTGCTCGTTCAGTCATATTAGATTCCTGCCTGAAGCAACAACAGGTAGCTGCTCCACCAACACTCACCTGGAGACCTCATCAGGTCTCTGCAGGTCTGCAGGGTCTCTGTAGCTCTACAGGGTCTACAGGGTCTCTGCAGGTCTACAGGGTCTACAGGGTCTCTGTAGCTCTACAGGGTCTACAGGGTCTACAGGGTCTCTGTAGCTCTACAGGGTCTACAGGGTCTCTGTAGCTCTACAGGGTCTACAGGGTCTACAGGGTCTCTGTAGCTCTACAGGGTCTACAGGGTCTCTGTAGCTCTACAGGGTCTACAGGGTCTCTCTAGCTCTACAGGGTCTACAGGGTCTCTGCAGGTCTACAGGGTCTCTGCAGGTCTACAGGGTCTCTGCAGGTCTGCAGGGTCTCTCTAGCTCTACAGGGTCTACAGGGTCTCTGTAGCTCTACAGGGTCTGCAGGGTCTCTCTAGCTCTACAGGGTCTACAGGGTCTCTCTAGCTCTACAGGGTCTACAGGGTCTCTGTAGCTCTACAGGGTCTACAGGGTCTCTGCAGGTCTACAGGGTCTCTGCAGGTCTAGAGGGTCTCTACAGGTCTACGGGGTCTCTCTAGGTCTACGGGGTCTCTGCAGGTCTACAGTGTGTTTGCAGTTCTACAGTGTCTCTGCAGGTCTACAGGGTCTCTGCAGGTCTACAGGGTCTCTGCAGGTTTACAGGGTCTCTGCAGGTCTAGAGGGTCTCTGCAGGTCTACGGGGTCTCTGCAGGTCTACAGTGTGTTTGCAGGTCTACAGTGTCTCTGCAGGTCTACGGGGTGTCTGTGGGACTCAATGGGATTCTGTAGGACTCTGTGTCTCTGTGGGACTCTGAGGGTTTTTGTGGGACTCTGTGTCTCTGTAGGACTCTGGGGGTCTCTGTGGGAGTCTGTGGGACTCTGGGTCTCTCTGGGACTCTGCGGGTCTCTGTGGGACTCTGTGGGACTCTGTGGGACTCTGTTAGTCTCTGTGGGACTCTGTTAGTCTCTGTGGGACTCTGTGGGACTCTGTTAGTCTCTGTGGGACTCTGTTAGTCTCTGTGGGTCTCTGTGGGACTCTGTAGGACTCTGTAGGACTCTGTAGGACTCTGTAGGACTCTGTGGGTCTCTGTAGGACTCTGTGGGACTCTGTGGGTCTCTGTAGGACTCTGTAGGACTATGTGGGTCTCTGTAGGACTCTGTGGGACTCTGTGGGACTCTGTAGGACTCTGTGGGTCTCTGTAGGACTCTGTGGGACTCTGTTAGTCTCTGTAAGACTCTGTGGGACTCGGTAGGACTCTGTGGGACTCTGTAGGACTCTGTTAGTCTCTGTAGGACTCTGTGGGACTCTGTAGGACTCTGTAGGACTCTGTTAGTCTCTGTGGGACTCTGTGGGACTCTGTAGGACTCTGTGGGACTCTGTAGGACTCTGTTAGTCTCTGTGGGACTCTGTGGGACTCTGTAGGACTCTGTGGGACTCTGTAGGACTCTGTGGGTCTCTGTGGGACTCTGTTAGTCTCTGTAGGACTCTGTGGGACTCGGTAGGACTCTGTGGGACTCTGTAGGACTCTGTTAGTCTCTGTGGGACTCTGTTGGACTCTGTTAGTCTCTGTAGGACTCTGTGGGACTCTGTAGGACTCTGTGGGACTCTGTAGGACTCTGTTAGTCTCTGTGGGACTCTGTTGGACTCTGTAGGACTCTGTTAGTCTCTGTGGGTCTCTGTGGGACTCTGTAGGACTCTGTTAGTCTCTGTAGGACTCTGTGGGACTCTGTAGGACTCTGTGGGACTCTGTAGGACTCTGTTAGTCTCTGTGGGACTCTGTTGGACTCTGTAGGACTCTGTAGGACTCTGTTAGTCTCTGTAGGACTCTGTAGGTCTCCGTAGGACTCTGTGGGACTCTGTAGGACTCTGTTAGTCTGTGTAGGACTCTGTTAGTCTCTGTAGGACTCTGTGGGACTCTGTAGGACTCTGTTAGTCTCTGTAGGACTCTGTAGGACTCTGTGGGACTCTGTAGGACTATGTTAGTCTCTGTGGGACTCTGTAGGACTCTGTAGGACTCTGTTAGTCTCTGTAGGACTCTGTAGGACACTGTGGGACTCTGTAGGACTCTGTGGGACTCTGTAGGACTCTGTTAGTCTCTGTAGGACTCCGTGGGACTCTGTAGGACTCTGTTAGTCTCTGTAGGACTCTGTGGGACTCTGTAGGACTCTGTTAGTCTCTGTAGGACTCTGTAGGACTCTGTGGGTCTCTGTAGGACTCTGTAGGTCTCTGTGGGTCTCTGTGGGACTCTGTAGGTCTCTGTGGGTCTCTGTAGGACTCTGTAGGTCTCTGTAGGACTCTGTGGGACTCTGTGGGTCTCTGTAGGACTCTGTAGGTCTCTGTAGGACTCTGTAGGTCTCTGTGGGTCTCTGTAGGTCTCTGTAGGACTCTGTAGGACTCTGTGGGTCTCTGTAGGACTCTGTAGGACTCTGTAGGACTATGTAGGTCTCTGTGGGTCTCTGTGGGACTCTGTAGGTCTCTGTGGGTCTCTGTAGGACTCTGTAGGTCTCTGTAGGACTCTGTGGGACTCTGTAGGTCTCTGTGGGACTCCGTAGGACTCTGTAGGTCTCTGTAGGACTCTGTAGGTCTCTGTAGGACTCTGTAGGACTCTGTAGGTCTCTGTGGGTCTCTGTAGGACTCTGTAGGTCTCTGTAGGACTCTGTAGGACTCTGTAGGTCTCTGTGGGTCTCTTTAGGACTCTGTTAGTCTCTGTAGGACTCTGTAGGACTCTGTTAGTCTCTGTAGGACTCTGTAGACTCGTGGACTCTGTGGACTCTGTAGCTCTGTAGCTCTGTAGGACTTGTGCTCTGTAGGACTTGTAGCTCTGTGGCTCTGTAGGACTCTGTGCTCTGTAGGACTCTGTGGGCTCTGTAGGACTCTGTAGTCTCTGTAGGACTCTGTAGGACTCTGTAGGACTCTGTAGGCTCTGTGGCTCTGTAGGACTCTGTTAGTCTCTGTGGACTCTGTGGACTCTGTAGGACTCTGTTAGTCTCTGTGGACTCTGTAGGACTCTGTAGGACTCTGTGGGACTCTGTAGGACTCTGTTCGTCTCTGTGGGACTCTGTAGGACTCTGTTAGTCTCTGTAGGACTCTGTGGGACTCTGTAGGACTCTGTTAGTCTCTGTAGGACTCTGTAGGACTCTGTAGGACTCTGTGGGACTCTGTAGGACTCTGTTAGTCTCTGTGGGACTCTGTGGGACTCTGTAGGACTCTGTTAGTCTCTGTGGGACTCTGTGGGACTCTGTAGGACTCTGTTAGTCTCTGTGGGACTCTGTGGGACTCTGTTAGTCTCTGTGGGACTCTGTAGGACTCTGTTAGTCTCTGTGGGACTCTGTGGGACTCTGTAGGACTCTGTTAGTCTCTGTGGGACTCTGTGGGACTCTGTTGGACTCTGTTAGTCTCTGTGGGACTCTGTGGGACTCTGTTGGACTCTGTTAGTCTCTGTGGGACTCTGTGGGACTCTGTAGGACTCTGTAGGACTCTGTGGGACTCTGTGGGACTCTGTGGGACTCTGTAGGACATGATCAGCATGTGAAACTGTGATATTTGTCTGGTAACATCTGTCTTCCCGACTTGTTTCTGGATCTTTCAACCACATGTCATGGTCTTCATCAGCAGCTGTCATCACGTGACATAAACATGGAACTCGTTATCACGTGACCTTCCATCCTGACAGTAGGTCACATGATCACACACGAGCAACCTCCACCTGCTGATGAAGACCAGGGGATGTGGTTAAAAGCTCATAAGTGGACCTTTAGTTCGGACTATTTTTAAGGTCCAGAATGAACGTTGACGCTCATTTTTGGATAATATTCTAATGATTCTGCTTTGTAGATTCAGACTTTTTAAAGGGCGGCGACGTAGGTTAGCACAGTAAGCTAACGTAGGTTAGCACAGTAAGCTAACGTAGGTTAGCACAGTAAGCTAATCAATAAGGTTCTGAATAATGTAAACGCTAGCACTAGCTGAGTCAACGTTAGCCGGGTCAACGTTAGCCGGGTCAATGTTATCAGAGTCAACGTTAGCCGGGTCAACGTTATCCGAGTCAACGTTAGCCGGGTCAACGTTATCCGAGTCAACGTTATCCGAGTCAACGTTAGCCGGGTCAACGTTATCCGAGTCAACGTTATCCGAGTCAACGTTAGCCGGGTCAACGTTATCCGAGTCAACGTTATCCGAGTCAACGTTATCCGAGTCAACGTTAGCCGGGTCAACGTTACCCGAGTCAACGTTAGCCGGGTCAACGTTATCCGAGTCAACGTTAGCCGGGTCAACGTTATCCGGGTCAACGTTATCCGAGTCAACGTTATCCGAGTCAACGTTAGCCGGGTCAACGTTATCCGAGTCCACGTTTTCCGAGTCAACGTTGGCCGGGTCAATGTTATCCGGGTCAACGTTAGCCGGGTCAATGTTATCCGGGTCAACGTTTTCCGAGTCAACGTTAGCCGGGTCAACGTTAGCCGAGTCAACGTTAGCCGAGTCAACGTTAGCCGGGTCAATGTTAGCTGTGATCAGTTTAGAAGTAACTGAAGAAGTTGGGTTGTTTGTATACTCTTCTGTTCTGAGAGGTAAAATTACTGTTTTTCTGAATGGAGTCTGGTGGCTTTGAAGAGATATAACGGCTGTCTGATAGCGAGGTAAAGCGGCTGTGGACGGGAGCAGCAGAAAAACACCTTTTAGAAACCTAAAAATATCACTGTCAGTTAAAGTGTACGCTATGTTTAGAATATTTTCACCTCTTTACCTCTCCGTCAGACAGCTCTTTCTGACGGGGAACTGAAGACGTTATATCTCTCTCTTCAAAGCCACCAGACTACATTCACAAAAACAGTAATTTTACCTCTCTTACCTCTGCTGGTCTACCGCTGCATCCATCAGTTAGTTAGTTTGTGTTATTGTGTGACTTTCTGATCTGAAGTAACGTGGCGTCCACAGCAGTACATTGATCAGCTAGTAGTAGTTGTGGTATTGCTGGGATATAAAACTACTGTAATATTTCATCGACTCACCGTGTTGCAGTCTATTTCTATGATATTCAGGTAGGTAACCAGGACTTTAGAAATACATTTAGTCCGAGAATAATTTCTTCTCCATATTTCATTGATTCAGTTAACTGTTCATTTATGTTGTTTATTTCCCGACATGGAGGATTAATTGTGTTTCAGAGCCTCGTCTCTGCCAGCAGCATCATTAGGATGCATTAATACTGCAACCGGGTTTATTCAGCTATTTATGGACGTGTCGGCCTGAAACACGTCTGGAATATCCACCATTAACTGCTCTTATAAACTCCACACAGGTTAAAACATACCAAGTACGTGTCCCCGGTGTCCCCGGTGTCCCTGGTGAAATATTCTTTTAATATCTCTGTATGAAGTGTAGCTGTGTTTCATCTCAGTGCTGACCTTATGAAGATGCAGTGTATATGGGTGATAGTATTTGTTATGGTACAGCTGTAGTAATACTCTGATCCGTCCTCATGGTGTTTTTTGACGGTAGTATTTGCAGAGCGGACGTCCAGTAAACTGAGCTGAATGTTTACTGTTTCCTGTTCTGTATCAAACCATCAGTCAGCAGTGAGGCTGCAGGTTCTTCCTCCTCTGAGGAAACATCTGGAACATCATTACTTTGCATCATTGCATCAATCAATCAATCAATCAATCAATCAATCAATGGCCATCTTGGTTTGTTGGCCGTCACCATCTTGGTGTTTGTCCGTCACCATCTTGGTTTTTGTCCGTCACCATCTTGGTTTTTGGCCGTCACCATCTTGGTTTTTGTCCGTCACCATCTTGGTTTTTGGCCGTCACAATCTTGGTTTTTGTCCGTCACCATCTTGGTTTTTGGTCTTCACCATCTTGGTTTTTGGTCGTCACCATCTTGGTTTTTGGCCTTCACCATCTTGGTTTTTGGTCGTCACCATCTTGGTCTTTGGCCTTCACCATCTTGGTTTTTGGTCGTCACCATCTTGGTTTTTGGCCTTCACCATCTTGGTTTTTGGTCGTCACCATCTTGGTTTTTGGCCTTCACCATCTTGGTTTTTGGTCGTCACCATCTTGGTCTTTGGCCTTCACCATCTTGGTTTTTGGTCGTCACCATCTTGGTTTTTGGTCGTCACCATCTTGGTTTTTGGCCTTCACCATCTTGGTTTTTGGTCGTCACCATCTTGGTCTTTGGCCTTCACCATCTTGGTTTTTGGCCGTCACCATCTTGGTTTTTGGCCTTCACCATCTTGGTTTTTGGTCGTCACCATCTTGGTTTTTGGCCTTCACCATCTTGGTTTTTGGTCGTCACCATCTTGGTCTTTGGCCTTCACCATCTTGGTTTTTGGTCGTCACCATCTTGGTTTTTGGTCTTCACCATCTTGGTTTTTGGTCGTCACCATCTTGGTTTTTGGCCGTCACCATCTTGGTGTTTGGCCTTCACCATCTTGGTTTTTGGCCGTCACCATCTTGGTGTTTGGCCTTCACCATCTTGGTTTTTGGCCTTCACCATCTTGGTTTTTGGCCTTCACCATCTTGGTTTTTGGCCGTCACCATCTTGGTGTTTGGCCTTCACCATCTTGGTTTTTGGCCGTCACCATCTTGGTGTTTGGCCTTCACCATCTTGGTTTTTGGCCTTCACCATCTTGGTTTTTGGCCGTCACCATCTTGGTTTTCGGCCGTCTCCATCTTGGTTTTTGGCCGTCACCATCTTCGTGTTCGGCCGTCACCATCTTGGTTTTTGGCCGTCACCATCTTGGTTTTTGGGCCGTCACCATCTTGGTTTTTGGCCGTCACCATCTTGACCATTTCTAAAATGACATTAAAGCCCTTTGGGGTAAAATCACAAAAGCACATTTGTTTATTACTTCCAGAAAGTTTTTGACATTTGACGGCACCAATACGAAACAATGACACCTTAACTTGGTTTGTTGTGATAAATGAAAACAGGGTTTTCTAGAATATGTGATTCTGAATGTGAAGATGTGAACAGATACCTGCTGCAGAGAGACAACATGAACAGGAGATTATGACTTTAATATGACTCTAAATGTCACTAATAACACATCCTGGTACTGACTCAGCGTAGTGAGAGTGTTTCCTGTGGTGTGACGTCGGTTTACAGATTATCTGTAATCTTATATGTCACAGATTAGAGGGAAAGGAGGCGTATTACATCACATCACATCGCTGTTACTTACATTCACACAGTTCAGTGGGTCGACGTCTCTGAGGTCACGGAAACTCTGGTTTCTACTAATAATTCCTCTTCCTGTTGGGGGGGGGGGGGGTCTGTCTGCAGCCGGGATGCAACAGAGGAAGAGAGGGAGGAAGGAAGAAAGGAAGGGAGGGAAGGAAGGAGGGAGGGGATTAGGAAGCAGCATCTGTGCATTTGTTTGACATCAGGTAAATGGAGGCTTTAATGAGACGAACTTCCCGTTTCTGCTCATTCACTTGATTTTCTGATTGATTCTATGAAACTATAAATATATAAAAAATAAATATATTAAAAACTAAAACTAAATATATAAAAAACTAAAACTAAATGTATAAAAAACTAAATATATAAAAACTAAATATATTCAAAACTAAAACTAAATGTATGAAAAACTAAATTTATAAAATCTAAATATATAAAAAACTAAAAATATAAAAACTATATATAAAAACTAAATGTATAAAAACTAAAACTAAATATATATAAACTAAATATATAAAAAATAAACTTAACACTAATAACTTACAGTTATTTACTAAAGAAGTCAATAATCTGACACAGAAATGTTCCTCCATAATCCATAGCTACGGTCCGTTATAAAGAAATAACAGACTGTAGAACGCTGTGATTGACCAATCAGGAACAAGTATTCAACAAAGCCGTGTAATAAAATAAAATAAAATAAAAACTAACTGAAAATTCAACCCTGTTATAACCTCGGTGCTCTGTAGAACATGAACATGTTATTAGTGGTGATCTGTGGTCGTAGCAGAATCTGTTGATCTTTACACTCCATCATCATCATCTTCATGATCATCATCATCTTCATCATCATCACCATCGTCATCTTCGTCATCATCATCATCATCTTCATCATCATCATCATCTTCATCATCATCACCATCATCACCATCGTCATCGTCGTCATCATCATCATCATCTTCATCTTCATCATCATCACCATCGTCATCGTCATGCCGCCGCCTGCAGCCAGTCAGTCAGCCTCAGAGTGTGACTGTTGTTGTGCTTGTTGTTGACTCTGGCTGTCAGATGTGTTGTTTGATTTGTTGCTATGATACTGATGTGATTTCACAGCCATATGGGCTCATTTTCTGCCTCATAAACTCTCCTCAGCACTCTGTGCAGTCAAAGGTCAAACAGTCAGTCTGTTTGACTGCTTCTCTGTGAGCGACACCAAGCCGACAGCAGCGCCGCCTACAGGCTGCTCTGGGATCAGCTGGACACGTGATGACCTGACGGACCACGATGCACTGCTGTAGGAAGGGGCCTAAAGACAAAAGACAGGTGTGAAAGAGGTCTAAAGACAGGTGTGAAAGAGGCCTAAAGACAGGTGTGAAAGAGGTCTAAAGACAAAAGACAGGTGTGAAAGAGGCCTAAAGACAAAAGACAGGTGTGAAAGAGGCCTAAAGACAAAAGACAGTTGTGAAAGAGGCCTAAAGACAGTTGTGAAAGAGGCCTAAAGACGAGCTACAGGTGAAATAGAGGCCTAAAGACGAAAGACAGGTGTGAAAGAGGCCTAAAGACAGGTGTGAAAGAGGTCTAAAGACAAAAGACAGGTGTGAAAGAGGCCTAAAGACAAAAGACAGGTGTGAAAGAGGCCTAAACACAGTTGTGAAAGAGGCCTAAAGACAGTTGTGAAAGAGGCCTAAAGACGAGCTACAGGTGAAATAGAGGCCTAAAGACGAAAGACAGGTGTGAAAGAGGCCTAAAGACAGGTGTGAAAGAGGTCTAAAGACAAAAGACAGGTGTGAAAGAGGCCTAAAGACAAAAGGCAGGTGTGAAAGAGGCCTAAACACAGTTGTGAAAGAGGCCTAAAGACGAGCTACAGGTGAAATAGAGGCCTAAAGACGAAAGACAGGTGTGAAAGAGGCCTAAAGACAGGTGTGAAAGAGGCCTAAAGACAGTTGTGAAAGAGGCCTAAAGACAAAAGACAGGTGTGAAAGAGGCCTAAATACAAAAGACAGGTGTGAAAGAGGCCTAAACACAGTTGTGAAAGAGGTCTAAAGACGAGCTACAGGTGTGAAAGAGGCCTAAAGACGAGCTACAGGTGAAATAGAGGCCTAAAGACGAAAGACAGGTGTGAAAGAGGCCTAAAGACAGGTGTGAAAGAGGCCTAAAGACAGGTGTGAAAGAGGCCTAAAGACAGGTGTGAAAGAGGCCTAAAGACAAAAGACAGGTGTGAAAGAGGCCTAAAGACAAAAGACAGGTGTGAAAGAGGTCGAAAGATAGGTGTGAAAGAGGCCTAAAGACGAGCTACAGGTGCGTAACAGGCCTAAAGACAAACTACAGGTGCGTAACAGGCCTAAAGACGAAAGACAGGTGTGAAAGAGGCCTAAAGACAAAAGACAGGTGTGAAAGAGGTCGAAAGACAGGTGTGAAAGAGGCCTAAAGACGAGCTACAGGTGTGAAAGAGCCCCAAAGATGACCTACAGGTGTGAAAGAGGTCTAAAGACATACTACAGGTGTGAAATATCCGCTCTCAAATATCGATATCAGTATCAGTCGGGCTTTAAAATCTGTGCCTGCCTGAAGAAATTAAATCAATCTAAAAACGTCGGTGTGATCAGAAGGAACGGAGAGTGAACAGACATGTCCATGAAGAAAACTAAAATATGACATACATTTTTCCTCCCTGTCGCAGCTTTTAACCCTCCTGATGTTTTCATCTTTTAACCCTCCTGATATTTTTTAGCTTTTAACCCTCCTGATATTTTTTAGCTTTTAACCCTCCTGATGTTTTCAGCTTTTAACCCTCCTGATATTTTTTAGCTTTTAACCCTCCTGATGTTTTCATCTTTTAACCCTCCTGATGTTTTTTAGCTTTTAACCCTCCTGATATTTTTTAGCTTTTAACCCTCCTGATGTTTTCATCTTTTAACCCTCCTGATGTTTTTTAGCTTTTAACCCTCCTGATGTTTTCATCTTTTAACCCTCCTGATGTTTTTTAGCTTTTAACCCTCCTGATGTTTTCATCTTTTAACCCTCCTGATGTTTTTTAGCTTTTAACCCTCCTGATGTTTTCATCTTTTAACCCTCCTGATGTTTTTTAGCTTTTAACCCTCCTGATGTTTTCCTCCTGTTGTCGTAGACTCGGTCAGTGGACATGTGAGTGAGTGTTGTGTGAATGTTACAGCCAGCAGAGGTTCAGCAGCATCGTAGCTCCTCTCTTCACTGTCACCGACTGAATCACACTAAAGAACTCCTACAGGCTGTTATTTCTGTTTCTGCTGTTTGTTGTCGAGGACGACGAGGGGGAGCCTCGTATAATCCTGAAGTTCGGTATAATCCAGATTCCTCAGAGGCCACGGAGCTCAGATGGAGTCTGAGGATGTTTAGTTCAGTTCAGCTTTATGTCACAGTGAAAAGAAAAACAACTTTATTTATTATTTTATTATATCAAAGAGTGAATATTAACTAAAGATACAAAAGTCAGACAGCAGATGGAGGATAAACTACACCAACAACATTCACACACAACGTGGAGCAACGTCACCTGTACGACCAGAAACCAGCGGAGCGACGTCACCTGTACGACCAGAAACCAGCGGAGCGACGTCACCTGTACGACCAGAAACCAGCGGAGCGACGTCACCTGTACGACCAGAAACCAACGGAGCGACGTCACCTGTACGACCAGAAACCAGCGGAGCGACGTCACCTGTACGACCAGAAACCAACGGAGCGACGTCACCTGTACGACCAGAAACCAACGGAGCGACGTCACCTGTACGACCAGAAACCAGCGGAGCGACGTCACCTGTACGACCAGAAACCAACGGAGCGACGTCACCTGTACGACCAGAAACCAGCGGAGCGACGTCACCTGTACGACCAGAAACCAACGGAGAGACGTCACCTGTACGACCAGAAACCAGCGGAGCGACGTCACCTGTACGACCAGAAACCAACGGAGCGCCGTCACCTGTACGACCAGAAACCAACGGAGCGACGTCACCTGTACGACCAGAAACCAGCGGAGCGACGTCACCTGTACGACCAGAAACCAGCGGAGAGACGTCACCTGTACGACCAGAAACCAGCGAAGCGACGTCACCTTTACGACCAGAAACCAGCGGAGAGACGTCACCTGTACGACCAGAAACCAGCGAAGCGACGTCACCTTTACGACCAGAAACCAGCGGAGAGACGTCACCTTTACGACCAGAAACCAGCAGAGCAACATAACCTGTACAACCGGAAACCAGCAGAGCAAGGTCAGCTGTACGACCAGAAACCAGCAGAGCAAGGTCAGCTGTACGACCAGAAACCAGCGGAGCAAGGTCAGCTGTACGACCAGAAACCAGCGGAGCGACGTCACCTGTACGACCAGAAACTAGTGGAGCAACGTCAGCTGTGAAAGTACTGGTGTGAAAAGACACTTACAGACAAAATCCAGGTATGTAACAGGCCCAAAGCCAAACAACAGGTGTGGAAGAGGCCTTAAGACGAACTACAGGTGTGGAAGAGGCCTTAAGACGAACTACAGGTGTGATCGAGACCTAAGGGGCAAACTACTGCTGTGGATAAGAACTTAAGACAAACTACAGTTGTGGATAAGGCCCAAGGAAAAAGTACAGGTGTGAAAGAGACTTAAAGCCAAACATCAGGTGTGAAAGAGACCTTAAGCCCAAAAAAAGGTATTAAAGAGGCCTAAGCCAAACAACCGGTGTGGCGGAGACCTAAAGACAAACATCAGGTGTGAACAAGACCTAAAACCAAACAACAGGTGTGGAAGAGATTTAAAGAGAAACTACAGGTGTGAAAGATACTTAAAGGTGTGAACGAGACCTAAAAAGGGGACAAAATCCAAAACAAAGTTGGTGATCTGTCAGTGAATCAGTCGTAGAAACTGCAGCGAGAAACATAAATAAACCAGTGTGTGTGTGTGTGTGTGAAGGTGTGAAGGTGTGAAGGAGAGCCGTGAGCGGCTGCAGACATTAATCTGCATATCTTTCCACTTTGATGAAATCATTAGCTCGGCATATTTGACCTGCTCTCTCTTTACCTTCTCTGGGAAACTGGGATTAATTATAATTGTTTTTTAATTACCGCCGTCTCTCCCAGATGTTTCCTCGCAGACAGGAAACACCGTTCACACCGCCATTGTCGTCGTCCCCCCCCCTCCCCCCCCCCCCCAGTGTGTTCCTGTGTTTATCAACCCATTAGCTGTGGGTTTACTCTGTTAATAAGTGTTAATAAGTGTTAATGAGGATGGAGTGAGGCAGATTACTGGGAGGGCTGTTGGCCCGCCTCCTGTTTCCTGTTACCGACTGCTCGATGTGAGGAGGAGGAAGAGGAGGAGGAGGACTAGGAAGAGGAGGAGGAGGAGGAGGAGGAGGAGGACTAGGAAGAGGAAGAGGAGGAGGAGGAGGAGGAGGAGGAGGAGGACTTGAACTGAGCGAGGAGAAGAAGATGGAAACAAGAGAGGAGAGGAGGAAACATGTCTGTTTGGATCTACTCTGGAACCTCCCGACCACCGGAGGAGAAGTAACGAGGAAGAGGAGACGAGGAGGAGACAAGGAGGAGTCAAGGAGGAGGAGGAGGAGACGAGGAGGAGACAAGGAGGAGGAGGAGGAGACGAGGAGGAGACGAGGAAGAGGAGACGAGGAGGAGGAGGAGGAGGAGGAGGAGGACTTTAACTGAGAGGAGAAGAAGATGAACAGCAGATGCGTGTGAACTTGAACAGATGTGTGTGTGAATGTGAACAGGTGTGTGTGAACGTGAACAGGTGTGCGTGTGAACGTGAACAGATGTGTGTGAACGTGAACAGATGTGCGTGTGAACGTGAACAGATGTGTGTGAACGTGAACAGGTGTGTGTGTGATCGTGAACAGATGTGTGTGAACGTGAACAGGTGTGTGTGAACGTGAACAGATGTGCGTGTGAACGTGAACAGGTGTGCGTGTGATCGTGAACAGATGTGTGTGAACGTGAACAGATGTGCGTGTGAACGTGAACAGATGTGTGTGTGATCGTGAACAGATGTGTGTGAACGTGAACAGATGTGCGTGTGAACGTGAACAGATGTGTGTGAACGTGAACAGGTGTGCGTGTGATCGTGAACAGATGTGTGTGAACGTGAACAGGTGTGTGTGTGATCGTGAACAGATGTGTGTGAACGTGAACAGGTGTGCGTGTGATCGTGAACAGATGTGTGTGAACGTGAACAGGTGTGCGTGTGATCGTGAACAGATGTGTGTGAACGTGAACAGGTGTGTGTGTGATCGTGAACAGATGTGTGTGAACGTGAACAGGTGTGTGTGTGATCGTGAACAGATGTGTGTGAACGTGAACAGGTGTGCGTGTGAACGTGAACAGGTGTGTGTGTGCTGTTGATCAGCTGAGGGTTTACAGGCTGACAGATGAAAGAGGAGGAAACGTTAACGCTCATCTTCAGCTGAATCCCACCTTTGAGTCTGCTCTCTCCAGTGAGAGGATTAAGGCCACGTTGGGAGAATAATACTGAGTACAGTGAGCTTATGTAAGCTGTCAGCCTGTGATTCAGCCTCCATCAACCAGCAGCACGCAGACATGATGGAGGAAACACTTCAACAAGTCTCATCACACACAACTCGGTTATTTTAGGGATAATTTGTATATTTACAGTGTCAGAAAATATTTAACAGAAGCTCAGGAGAAATCTTCAAAGTGACGTGCTGATTGGCTGATCCAGAGGCTGACCTGTTTTATTTAACTCATCGGATACCGGCGCTTGGTCAGTGTCCTACGCCTCAAACATGCATAGTGTCTTTTCAAAATAAAATTCCTAGTTCACAGGAACAACCCGTTCTCACTCCTAACTCATCAATTCCCGCCGTTTGGTCAGCGCCCCTCAGCATCGGAAACGGCGCCCTTTAGCAACAGTATATGAAGAACCGGGCTTTCAGCTAACTCCAATGTGAACCCACCCGTGGCCTCCGTTTCTCGTCCTTATGTTGCGCTCTAGACCGGAGCGTAACACCTTGTTTTACCCAGAACCCCCTGCTGTGGGCTGGATGGAGGTGTTTGTTTTCAGATTGAACCAGCTGAAAGACAGTAAATATGAAACTCTACTGAGCAGATATTCATTAAATCTACTGATCTCAGCTCTGCTCCCCAGCAGGTGAACCACTTTGACCTCTTCTGTTTCCTTCAGACTAATCAGAGCGTCACCACGGTGATCCTCTGGAGACCATGAATCCTCGCTGTGGACCGGCCACATGCCCCGACACTCAATCAATACTTTTTACTGGGTATCGATAATGTTGGTGCCTCTCCAACCCGCTCTGTGAGGCTGAGCGTTTCCTGCTGAAGCTTCATCACATCGCTGCAGTCTGCATCTCTGTGCTGTTGCCAGGCAACCGCAGAATCAGCTGTCAGTCATCCGCCAGCTGTTGTTGGTCTCTGTCTTCACTGTGAACATGTTTGAGTCAAAAACAATAAGAGGACATCATGGAAGAGCCATGAAGCTCCGCCTCCAGACGGCTTTCAGCTGGTCTGATTGGACGACAGGGAACTGCACCAATGATGTCATTTCACGACTTAAACTGACTAAACTAAAAACAAAAACTAAACTATGACTGTGGCTGGACGTCTCTGTTGACCCTCCATCATCCATCATCCTCTCCTCCAGCTGCTTCCTGCTTCACTCCTCCATCTCTGCTGTGTGTCTCAGTGGAGATGAACGGTCCACACTGAGGGCTGCTGGGAGTAATGATGTGTAGCGAGCTGCAGCAGGGTGTAGCAGGATGCAGCAGGGTGTAGCAGGATGTAGCAGGATGTAGCAGGATGTAGCAGGATGCAGCAGGGTGTAGCAGGGTGTAGCAGGATGCAGCAGGGTGTAGCAGGGTGTAGCAGGGTGCAGCAGGATGCAGCAGGGTGTAGCAGGATGTAGCAGGATGTAGCAGGATGCAGCAGGATGCAGCAGGGTGTAGCAGGGTGTAGCAGGGTGCAGCAGGGTGTAGCAGGATGCAGGAGGGTGTAGCAGGATGCAGCAGGGTGTAGCAGGATGCAGCAGGATGCAGCAGGGTGTAGCAGGGTGTAGCAGGGTGTAGCAGGATGCAGCAGGGTGTAGCAGGATGCAGCAGGGTGTAGCAGGATGTAGCAGGATGTAGCAGGATGCAGCAGGGTGTAGCAGGGTGTAGCAGGATGCAGCAGGGTGTAGCAGGGTGTAGCAGGGTGCAGCAGGGTGCAGCAGGGTGCAGCAGGGTGTAGCAGGATGCAGGAGGGTGTAGCAGGGTGTAGCAGGATGCAGGAGGGTGTAGCAGGATGCAGCAGGGTGTAGCAGGGTGCAGCAGGGTGTAGCAGGATGCAGGAGGGTGTAGCAGGATGCAGCAGGGTGTAGCAGGGTGTAGCAGGGTGTAGCAGGATGCAGGAGGGTGTAGTAGGGTGTAGCAGGATGCAGCAGGGTGTAGCAGGATGCAGCAGGGTGTAGCAGGATGCAGGGGGGTGTAGCAGGATGCAGCAGGGTGTAGCAGGGTGTAGCAGGATGCAGCAGGGTGCTGCAGGATGCAGCAGGGTGCAGCAGGATGCAGCAGGGTGTAGCAGGATGCAGCAGGGTGTAGCAGGATGCAGCAGGGTGTAGCAGGGTGCAGCAGGGTGCAGCAGGATGCAGCAGGGTGTAGCAGGATGAAGCAGGGTGTAGCAGGATGCAGCAGGGTGTAGCAGGGTGTAGCAGGATGCAGCAGGGTGTAGCAGGATGCAGGAGGGTGTAGCAGGATGCAGCAGGGTGTAGCAGGGTGTAGCAGGATGCAGGAGGGTGTAGCAGGGTGTAGCAGGATGTAGCAGGGTGTAGCAGGGTGTAGCAGGATGCAGGAGGGTGTAGCAGGGTGTAGCAGGATGCAGCAGGGTGTAGCAGGATGCAGCAGGGTGTAGCAGGATGCAGGGGGGTGTAGCAGGATGCAGCAGGGTGTAGCAGGGTGTAGCAGGATGCAGAAGGGTGCTGCAGGATGCAGCAGGGTGTAGCAGGGTGTAGCAGGATGCAGCAGGGTGCAGCAGGATGCAGCAGGGTGCAGCAGGATGCAGCAGGGTGTAGCAGGATGCAGCAGGGTGCAGCAGGGTGTAGCAGGATGAAGCAGGGTGTAGCAGGATGCAGGAGGGTGTAGCAGGATGCAGGAGGGTGTAGCAGGATGCAGCAGGGTGTAGCAGGGTGTAGCAGGATGCAGCAGGATGCAGCAGGGTGTAGCAGGGTGTAGCAGGATGCAGCAGGGTGTAGAAGGGTGTAGCAGGATGTAGCAGGGTGTAGCAGGATGTAGCAGGGTGTAGCAGGATGCAGGAGGATGCAGCAGGATGCAGGAGGGTGTAGCAGGGTGTAGCAGGATGCAGCAGGGTGTAGCAGGGTGTAGCAGGATGCAGCAGGGTGTAGCAGGATGCAGCAGGGTGTAGCAGGGTGTAGCAGGATGCAGCAGGATGCAGCAGGGTGTAGCAGGATGTAGCAGGGTGCAGCAGGATGCAGCAGGGTGTAGCAGGATGTAGCAGGGTGCAGCAGGATGCAGCAGGGTGTAGCAGGATGTAGCAGGGTGTAGCAGGGTGTAGCAGGGTGTAGCAGGATGCAGCAGGGTGTAGCAGGATGTAGCAGGGTGTAGCAGGATGCAGCAGGGTGTAGCAGGGTGATAATTATTGAGACACAGTAGTATGTTAACAGCTCGGGGGTTATCAGGGTCTTTAATAGACCTTTTTTAGTGTTGACGTCATGATGAGGTCATGATGAGGTCACGGTGTTAGCTGGAGGCTAACCAAAGGAAAGACTGGAGGCTAACTAAAGGAAAGACTGGAGGCTAACTAAAGGAAAGACTGGAGGCTAACTAAAGGAAAGACTGGAGGCTAACCAAAGGAAAGACTGGAGGCTAACTAACACTAGCAGTGGGCTAAAGTCACACATCTAAAATATCATCTTGCTGTGTTGTTGGTGCCAGAATCCAGATATCACAAACATTTGAGATGACAAACTGTGATTGGAGTCTCTAGAGAGCTACAATATGAGAGAAACGTTTCAGAGATGGAGAGTAAATGTTGATCATATTTAGCCTTCTGCTAACAGCAGCCGTGAGCCGTTGGCTGCTGTTAGCAGAAGGCTTAACTATTAGCAACCCTTTCTCTCCGTCTCTGAAACACTTCTCCCATATTGTCCGACTCTCTTTTTGACTGACTTTACTGAAGGATAGTTAACTATAGACATCCAAAGATTTATACGCCCTCAATTTATCTTTACAGAGCTGCCGTTGGCCAGCAGCCCGCTAGGACGGCTGGCTACTTAGCTAGCTTAGCTCGCTAATTCCTCCATGCTACAGAAAATGAGCCCAACAGTGGACAGAGCTGAGTCACAATCCCTCTGCCTCACTCCTCACCGCCAGGAGACTACTGAGGGAGGAGGAGACTACTGAGGGAGGAGACTACTGAGGGAGGAGGAGACTACTGAGGGAGGAGGAGACTACTGAGGGAGGAGACTACTGAGGGAGGAGGAGACTACTGAGGGAGGAGGAGACTACTGAGGGAGGAGGAGACTGCTGGATAACGCCTGCTCTCCTCCCTCAGTAGACTCCTCCTCCCTCAGTAGTCTCCTCCTCCCTCAGTAGTCTCCTCCTCCCTCAGTAGTCTCCTCCTCCCTCAGTAGTCTCCAGCAGCGTAGGAGTCGCCTAATCTGGTCCCGTTGGTTAATGTTAACTTTCTCAACTAACACTCATGGGTTAGCCTTAATGCTACTGGGTTAGCCTTAATGCTACTGGGTTAGCCTTAATGCTACTGGTTTAGCCTTAATGCTACTGGGTTAGCCTTAATGCTACTGGGTTAGCCTTAATGCTACCGGGTTAGCCTTAATGCTACCGGGTTAGCCTTAATGCTACTGGGTTAGCCTTAATGCTACTGGGTTAGCCTTAATGCTACTGGGTTAGTGCTACTGGGCTAGCCTTAATGCTACTGGGTTAGCCTTAATGCTACTGGGTTAGCCTTAATGCTACTGGGCTACTCTTTGTGACATCCAATCAGCCAACCAGATGTTGTATATTTACATCCCTGAGCATTGTAGAACCGTCTCCATCCTGCCTGCTGGTTTCATTCATCCTTTTTCTACCCCCGCCTCATTACGTATGCAGAAGGAACCCCGTTCTCTCAGCCAATCAGATGTCTGCGGTTATTTTTAGCCGTCCCACTGACTCTGCAGCTTCCTCTGAGAAATCCTTCTTTCCAGAAATAGAGCGAGAGAGCTTACATAACACACAGAGAGAGAGAGGAGGATGTAGAAATGTTTCCTTTGACATGAATAAAACAGTGGAGATAAATCTGACCTGAGATCAGCGGACAGAGACAGAGTTTCACAGTGAAGCTACGTGAGGCGGAGTCAGATCTGGATCTGGGACAGATAGTGGTTTTAATATTTAGTTTCATGTCTGTCTTCTCTCTCCACTTCTGCTCTTTGACATAAATAAATGAAAACTGGATGAAACAGTTGTGAATGACCTGAGTTCAGACCTGAGGATTAAATCAGGTCTCAGATCAGTTCATGGATTCATCTGATTGGACTTGTTGATTTAATGACTTGAAGTCAAACTGAAATTTGAATTGTCTTTGTTTCAGATGTTTCTTTAGTGGACCTCCTGAATGTTTACAGGTTTATGTTCTCACCACCAGTCAGTGAATTATTTATAATCAACTACTAAATTTCCTCTACAACCTCCTCAACAACACCCTCATCTTATGCTTTGTTTTCAAATTTGTGTAAAAAAGCACGTCGCCATGGTTACCAAATTCATCCCAAGTTTAAAAGAGGATTTAAAAGGGAATTCATTTAAAGGTGGGCAAACACTGTACCATTTTAGCCGTTTCTGGTCCGAATTTCGCGACTCATTTTAGAGTCGGACCGAATTTCAGCTTCATCGGCTGTCGTTTGCCATGCAGTGTACGGGGGGGGGGGGGGGGCGGGGCGACTGAGGACCGAATAACTCCTCCCAAACGGCCGTCGGACGGTCCAATGAATATCTGACATTTGGTCGGTGTTCTTCACCACTTCAACACATATCATGTACACGACTTGCCGTGTTGTAAACACGAGCTCACCAGTTTCATTTGAAGGCAGCATCAGTCCGGATGTGTGTCTGCGCCTTTTGAAGCTCTATGCTTGGATGATTCTTGCTGAAATGCACCTTGGGAGTTGTAGCTCACTTTTAGAAATCAAGCGATACATCAATTTTTTATTTCCACCTGCAGAGATGTTGCAACCAATCAAATCACAGACAGTACTGACATCATCAGAGGGACATAGAACTTCACATCCAGTGGAAACAGAAATAAATGTGTACTGATTTATTCCATTTATCACACTGGATGAGACGGAGGATGAGTCACTGTGTGTCTACATCACACACGCACACACACGCACACACACACACACACACACACACACTGTGTCGGTGGTTAAATCAGGGCGAGCTCTGCTGCCCTCAGACTCGCTGCTCTACTGTACCGGCCCGAGGCTTTAAAGCTCTTCCTAATTTAAAGGGATGGAGGGATTAGAGCATTAAAGGGGAGGAAACAGATCCCTGATTTTCACTGCAGGAGGTCACAGTGTTTGGAAACAGACACAAATGTTGAAACTAGTGATTGAGACCATAAACTCATGTTTACTGAGGTAATAAATCCAGAGAGAAGTAGAAGCTCATTTTCTCAGAGACTTCTATAGAACCAGAGGAGTCGCCCCCCCCCCCCGCTGGCTGGTAGACAGGATGCAGGTTTAAGACTCTTCAGCTTTAGCTTCACTTCTCAGACCCGGAGGTTGACGTTTGCTCACCACCCATGTGAGGACGTATAGAAATGGACGTATTCACCCATTGGTTTGTGGACTACAGTTTTGAAAGTTTTTGTCCGTCACCGTCTTGTTTTTTGGCCGTCGCCATCTTGGTTTCTTGCAACCAGAAGTGACACTAGACGTTGGAGCTGAATAAAACATTTTTAGGCGACCAAAATGTTATAATTAACTCTGATGAAGTGAAAACACACTGTGATTAAAGGGTTAAAGTTGTAAGACTAAAGCACGGACAACTCCCAGTCCGGACAACGCCGTGGTAACGACCTGTCAATCACAAGGTAGCCCCGCCCTAAAGCATCCCCTGCTTTATGGTCTATGTGACTCTCTCTAGATGCAGTACTTGTACTTTCTGTACTTCTATCTTAGTAACTCTAAGATACATCCGTGTTCTCTTGTTTCTGATGATAGCACATTTAGTTTAGTAATAGTGTGTGAAAGCAACAATATAATGTGACAGTGAGGAGGTGGGCGGAGCCTTCTGTAAACAGGAAGTGCTGCTGCTGCTGCTGCTGGTTAGCTGATGAGTGGAGGCAGCTGTGAAGCTTCAGATGAAGTTCACAGAACCAGGTGAGAGCTGCTCTTCCTCATGTTTCCTCCTGAAGCCCTTTAGTGCCGTTTAGCAGAGGTTTGACCTCTGATGCTGCTGGTTGGTTTGTTGTGTTAATGTGCTGCAGGTCAGATGAGTCTACAGCTGCTTTCACACTCTGATCTCAGACCTGTTTATAAATTCAGTTTATATTCTTATTCACAGCAACGGCAGCGTGATAATGAAAGAGTTGTGACACCATGAACTCACCAGGGGGGCTGGGTTCGGTCTAATTCCTGGTGTAGCAGTGATTGTGGGGGTCGGTGTAATTCCTGGATGTGGGAGGTGTTGTGTGTGTTGCAGGGATCAGCCGGTCTGCAGAGTTCACAAAGGATTCATCACTTGGTAGGACGTGAGCAGAGAGCGCAGAGATTAGACTAAAACCTGGTTTTAGGGGGGAAATGGAAAACACCTGAGCCAGAAGAGGATGAGAGGTGAATACAGATGAAGAGCTGAACGCCGTCTAACAACAAACGTTTTCAGTGTTAAATCAGAGGTATTTAAGCAGGAAGTGGTGCGTTTCAGTGTTAAATGAGAGGTATTTAAGCAGGAAGTGGTGCGTTTCAGTGTTAAATCAGAGGTATTTAAGCAGGAAGTGGTGCGTTTCAGTGTTAAATCAGAGGTATTTAAGCAGGAAGTGGTGCGTTTCAGTGTTAAATTAGAGGTATTTAAGCAGGAAGTGGTGCGTTTCAGTGTTAAATGAGAGGTATTTAAGCAGGAAGTGGTGCGTTTCAGTGTTAAATGAGAGGTATTTAAGCAGGAAGTGGTGCGTCTCAGTGTTAAATGAGAGGTATTTAAGCAGGAAGTGGTGCGTTTCAGTGTTAAATGAGAGGTATTTAAGCAGGAAGTGGTGCGTTTCAGTGTTAAATTAGAGGTATTTAAGCAGGAAGTGGTGCGTTTCAGTGTTAATTAGAGGTATTTAAGCAGGAAGTGGTGCGTTTCAGTGTTAAATGAGAGGTATTTAAGCAGGAAGTGGTGCGTTTCAGTGTTAAATTAGAGGTATTTAAGCAGGAAGTGGTGCGTTTCAGTGTTAAATGAGAGGTATTTAAGCAGGAAGTGGTGCGTTTCAGTGTTAAATCAGAGGTATTTAAGCAGGAAGTGGTGCGTTTCAGTGTTAAATGAGAGGTATTTAAGCAGGAAGTGGTGCGTTTCAGTGTTAAATGAGAGGTATTTAAGCAGGAAGTGGTGCGTTTCAGTGTTAAATGAGAGGTATTTAAGCAGGAAGTGGTGCGTTTCAGTGTTAAATGAGAGGTATTTAAGCAGGAAGTGGTGCGTTTCAGTGTTAAATCAGAGGTATTTAAGCAGGAAGTGGTGCGTTTCAGTGTTAAATCAGAGGTATTTAAGCAGGAAGTGGTGCGTTTCAGTGTTAAATTAGAGGTATTTAAGCAGGAAGTGGTGCGTTTCAGTGTTAAATGAGAGGTATTTAAGCAGGAAGTGGTGCGTTTCAGTGTTAAATGAGAGGTATTTAAGCAGGAAGTGGTGCGTCTCAGTGTTAAATGAGAGGTATTTAAGCAGGAAGTGGTGCGTTTCAGTGTTAAATGAGAGGTATTTAAGCAGGAAGTGGTGCGTTTCAGTGTTAAATTAGAGGTATTTAAGCAGGAAGTGGTGCGTTTCAGTGTTAAATTAGAGGTATTTAAGCAGGAAGTGGTGCGTTTCAGTGTTAAATGAGAGGTATTTAAGCAGGAAGTGGTGCGTTTCAGTGTTAAATTAGAGGTATTTAAGCAGGAAGTGGTGCGTTTCAGTGTTAAATGAGAGGTATTTAAGCAGGAAGTGGTGCGTTTCAGTGTTAAATCAGAGGTATTTAAGCAGGAAGTGGTGCGTTTCAGTGTTAAATTAGAGGTATTTAAGCAGGAAGTGGTGCGTTTCAGTGTTAAATGAGAGGTATTTAAGCAGGAAGTGGTGCGTTTCAGTGTTAAATGAGAGGTATTTAAGCAGGAAGTGGTGCGTTTCAGTGTTAAATGAGAGGTATTTAAGCAGGAAGTGGTGCGTTTCAGTGTTAAATGAGAGGTATTTAAGCAGGAAGTGGTGCGTTTCAGTGTTAAATGAGAGGTATTTAAGCAGGAAGTGGTGCGTTTCAGTGTTAAATGAGAGGTATTTAAGCAGGAAGTGGTGCGTTTCAGTGTTAAATCAGAGGTATTTAAGCAGGAAGTGGTGCGTTTCAGTGTTAAATGAGAGGTATTTAAGCAGGAAGTGGTGCGTTTCAGTGTTAAATCAGAGGTATTTAAGCAGGAAGTGGTGCGTTTCAGTGTTAAATGAGAGGTATTTAAGCAGGAAGTGGTGCGTTTCAGTGTTAAATGAGAGGTATTTAAGCAGGAAGTGGTGCGTTTCAGTGGACAGAAACAGAGTTCTGTATCTCTCAGATGAAGGCGGGTCAGGCAGAAATAGAGGCGAAGTGTAAAAATAAAAAAACGAGTGGTGAAACATTCAGGACGCCTCGCAGCTGCTGACACACAAACTGTGAGTAACTCGCCGCTCGCTAACGTGGTACCTGCAGACCTGCAGCTGGATCCAGATCAGGGTTAGTGGTCCAGTCTGCAGACCTGCAGCTGGATCCAGATCACGGTTAGTGGTCCAGTCTGCAGACCTGCAGCTGGATCCAGATCAGGGTTAGTGGTCCAGTCTGCAGACCTGCAGCTGGACCAGGATCAGGGTTAGTGGTCCAGTCTGCAGACCTGCAGCTGGATCCAGATCACGGTTAGTGGTCCAGTCTGCAGACCTGCAGCTGGATCCAGATCAGGGTTAGTGGTCCAGTCTGCAGACCTGCAGCTGGACCAGGATCAGGGTTAGTGGTCCAGTCTGCAGACCTGCAGCTGGATCCAGATCACGGTTAGTGGTCCAGTCTGCAGACCTGCAGCTGGACCAGGATCAGGGTTAGTGGTCCAGTCTGCAGACCTGCAGCTGGATCCAGATCAGGGTTAGTGGTCCAGTCTGCAGACCTGCAGCTGGATCCAGATCACGGTTAGTGGTCCAGTCTGCAGACCTGCAGCTGGATCCAGATCAGGGTTAGTGGTCCAGTCTGCAGACCTGCAGCTGGACCAGGATCAGGGTTAGTGGTCCAGTCTGCAGACCTGCAGCTGGATCCAGATCACGGTTAGTGGTCCAGTCTGCAGACCTGCAGCTGGACCAGGATCAGGGTTAGTGGTCCAGTCTGCAGACCTGCAGCTGGATCCAGATCACGGTTAGTGGTCCAGTCTGCAGACCTGCAGCTGGATCCAGATCACGGTTAGTGGTCCAGTCTGCAGACCTGCAGCTGGATCCAGATCACGGTTAGTGGTCCAGTCTGCAGACCTGCAGCTGGATCCAGATCACGGTTAGTGGTCCAGTCTGCAGACCTGCAGCTGGATCCAGATCACGGTTAGTGGTCCAGTCTGCAGACCTGCAGCTGGATCCAGATCACGGTTAGTGGTCCAGTCTGCAGCCCGTCTGCTCCATCAAACCTCTCGTCTATTAAACATTAATTTCCTGCTGACCTTTTCTCTGTGATGCTCATTTATAATTTCACAGCGTTAATTAGCTGAAGTGTTTCAGACAGACGGAGTTCATTAGAGTCTGGCCTCAGTTCTGACCTGAACGTCCTGCTGGTTTTAGTCTGAGACTTCACACCTGGGAGGAAACTCACCAGACTTCTTCTCTTCACTAAACTCAACATCTGTAAATCTCTGTGGGACTGAATGAAGATCAGCTCCTCTGTAGTGTCTGTAATGTATTTGTTGGTTAGATGTAACATCAGTCCTCGTTTCTGTAAGTAAATAAATCTATAAATGAATAAGTAAATAAATCTATAAATGAATAAGTAAATAATTATATAAATGAATAAGTAAATAAATAATAAATGAATAAGTAAATAAATATATAAATGAATAAGTAAATAAATCTATAAATGAATAAGTAAATAATTATATAAATGAATAAGTAAATAAATAATAAATGAATAAGTAAATAAATATATAAATGAATGAGTAAATAAATTATAAATGAATAAGTAAATAATTATATAAATGAATAAGTAAATAAATAATAAATGAATAAGTAAATAAATATATAAATGAATGAGTAAATAAATTATAAATGAATAAGTAAATAAATATATAAATGAATAAGTAAATAAATATATAAATGAATAAGTAAATAAATAATAAATGAATAAGTAAATAAATATATAAATGAATAAGTAAATAAATTATAAATGAATAAGTAAATAAATATATAAATTAATAGGTAAATAAATAATAAATGAATAAGTAAATAAATATATAAATGAATAAGTAAATAAATATATAAATGAATAAGTAAATAAATATATAAATGAATAAGTAAAGGCCGAGTAGAAAACATACTGAGGGGTGAATAGACCAGAGGCCTGTACTACGAAGCAGGATTTGGCGTTATCGAGGTAACTTCAGGGTTAACCCTGGGTTTTCCGTCCTACGAAGGTGGATCACTTCTTACCGTGGTAGATCACCATGGTAACTTATGCTGAACGGCTAACCTGCTCCGGAGCAGGTTATGTTCCAGATAAGAGATCAACTCGTATAAAAACACCGCCTACTGACCAATCAGAGCTCAGTGCGCTGATCGTATGGTAATATTACACAAATACGAAGAAGTTTAAGTCATAATCCAGGCTAAAAACAACACAGTTTAAACTGACAAATGCAGGAAGGACAGATTGATTTATGCTGCGGGTGTTTACCGCTTTGAATTATATTTTTATATTTGTTTTTTTACTTGCTCTTGATTCCGTTTTACACCGCCGGAGACGAGGACGCAGCTGACAGAAGGTTGAAATAGTTATACACGCCTCTTGTTTAATAATAGATATAATGACGTGTAACCGTCCATCCAGCCATCAATTTAATTTCTTATTGCTTTTTATAACCCGACGACTTTGTCCGACTATTGAATGTTTCGTTAAATTAATAAATCTGTTAATTTACGCATTCACACATCGGGAGTTTTTTTCTTCTGCCAGCTGTCCTTCCTGCATTTGGCAGCTTCAACTGTGTTACCTTTAGTCTGGATTAAGTGTTTAACTTCTTCGTATTTGTCTAATATAGTTTACTCTTCCTTTGTAATATGTGCTGCTCTGTCTGTCTGTCTGCTGACAGCAGACTTGTCCATGTTAGTGATTGGTCAAATGTTGCAAACCCCTCCCCGTTCACGTGAACGCGCTCACAGCCAGATAGAGAAACCCTGGGTTGATTTACCGAGTTGATAACCACCTTCGTAGGACAGTTTAGCGGGATCTCGTTTGTTAGGGTTGGTTAAGCCAGATAACGAGAAGATACCCAGGGTATGTTGAACTCGCTTCGTAGTACAGGCCTCTGAAGTCTGCAGCTGACATGAGATGTTCAGTGTTTTTATCTTAGAAACTTTTACTGAACTTAGTTTTCTATATTTTGAACTCTGTATTGTTCACATTGAACCACGTTTCTTTCTTCTCTTGACGGCGTTTTGTTCGATTTTTCTGGCTCATTACCGCCACCAACTGACCGCCTTCTGCAGTTTTTAACCTTTGACCTGTTGTTGTCCAGCAGGCTGTTTGTAGCTGTTACAGCTGTTAACCCTCCGTGTTGTTGTTGTCCACAGCGCCCCCTACGGTGCGCATCGTGCACTCGGGTCAGGCCTGTAACGTGGAGGAGGAGCGCTACAGCGAGCGAGTCTACACCATCAGAGAGGGAGAGACTCTGGAGCTGCAGTGTCTGGTGACGGGACATCCCCGACCACAGGTAACCGCAGGTAACCACTGGTAACCACAGGTAACCACAGGTAACCACAGGTAACCACTGGTAACCACTGGTAACCACAGGTAACCACAGGTAACCACTGGTAACCACAGGTAACCACTGGTAACCACTGGTAACCACTAGTAACCACTAATAACCACAGGTAACCACAGGTAACCACTGGTTAACCACAGGTAACCACTGGTTATACTGGTAACTACTGGTAACCACTGGTTATACTGGTAACCACAGGTAACCACTGGTTATACTGGTAACCACAGGTAACCACTGGTAACCACTGGTTACCAGTGGTTACCACTGGTTATACTGGTAACCTCTGGTAACCACTGGTAACCACTGGTTATACTGGTATCCACAGTTAACCACTGGTTATACTGGTAACTACTGGTAACCACTGGTTATACTGGTAACCACTGGTTATACTGGTAACCACAGGTAACCACTGGTAACCACTGGTTATACTGGTATATATTTATACTACTTATGCTGTAACACAGGTTAGACTGGTTTATATTTATACTACTTATACTGTAACACAGGTTAGACTGGTTTATATTTATACTACTTATACTGTAACACAGGTTAGACTGGTTTACCCTGGTTATAGTGGTCTGTTTTTATACTGATAACTAGGGGTGGGAAAAAATTAGCTTCTTTTTTTTTAACGACTTCTAAATCGATGTTCTAATGCCCGAATCAATATATTTGCTTCATCTGAGTCTATGTGGAGGTAGAAGTAAGTCACCGCTTTTATTGTGGTAGTCTGAGTAACGTCATGTCATATCCGTTCTGTAACGTTGACAGTGATATAAAAAAAAAAGGCAAAGTCAAAACAACTGGAAATAATGAGCGACTAAAACGACTGTTGTTGCCATTATTTTGAAAGTCGCTGATGATGTCGATGATGATGATGATGATGATCATGATGATGATGTCATCAGTAGTTTATGCTGCGTATTTGATTAAAACGATTAAAAGATGAACTACCAGAGAAAACTGAAGAACTGAAACAGCAAAAGAGCATGAAGACACACACACACACACACACACACACACACACACACACACACACACACACACACACACACACACACACACACACACACACACACATACACACACACATACACACACACTTCATCCCGATTCAGCACATACAGTAA
>CAKAOJ020000683.1:7500-15000 GCA_916701645.2 Sebastolobus alascanus | reverse complement strand
CCAGTATCGGACTTTTCTTCTGCCTTTCTTTTGGATATTTTCTGGAATTTTTTTGGACCATTTTCAAACATTTTTCTAATATTTTTCAGGCTATTATCTGATATTTTTCAGGTTTTTTTTCTGACATTTTTCAGACTTTTTTGGATATTTCTTTGACAATTTTCAAACATTTTTCTGACATTTTTTCAGGCTTTTTTTCTGACATTTTTCTGACTTTTTTTTCTTTTTTTTTACTTTTTTTGAACATTTCTTAGACCATTTTCGGACATTGGTCAGGCTTTTTTTCAGACAATTTTCAGGCTTTTTTCGGATATTCTTCAGACTTTTTGGACTTTTTTTCGGACTTTTTTTCAGACATTTTCGTACTTTTTTCAGACTTTTTTTCTGACATTTTTTGGACAATATTGGACATTTCACACTTTTTTGGACTTTTTCGGACATTTTTTGGACAATTTTCAGACATTTTTCAGACAAAAACCCTCACACATTCACAAATCTGGAGGTCAGAGGTCAAGGGACCCCTTTGAGAATGGCCATGCCAGTTTTTCCTCACCAAAATTTAGTGTAAGTTTGGAGCGTTATTAAACCTCCTTCATGACCAACTAGTCTGACCTGGTTGGTACCGATGGATTCATCAGGTTTTATAGTTTACTATGATACCAGTATCTTCACTCTAGATTTAAAACTGAGCCGCTACAACCTAAAAATCACAACTTACATTAATTGTCCATGAAGTCATATTTGTTGTGCTTTAGCTCGGTGGACCTGACGGACCACTAACCTGTCCTGTTAGTAACATGACATCATCAGCCCGGTAGTGTAGTCGTTAACGTTACAGCGTTGTTTTGTTAATTGGACTTTGTGTCGTCATACAGACCCAGGATCTGATCTGTGGAGTATTTTTAGTTCATTAATCGTCGGTTCGCTTTTTGGAGGCCGTTAACCGTCTGTCTGCATCACAGACGGATAAAAAGGACGCCGCTTCTCTCCAGCTGGCAGCCGGCGAGCGACATGTGGGGGGGGGTGATGGAGCAGGTGGGACTGGAGAATCAGGCTGATGGAGGCCAGAGAGAGTTTCAGTAGTGAAGTTACATTAAACACGTTCATAGGAATCCATAGAACACGTCAGTATGACTGAGAACAGGAAGTTCTACCTTCACCGGAGTCACATTTCACCTTCTGTTACCGAGGAGGAACCGCTCTGTTACTGAGGAGGAACCGTTCTGTTACTGAGGAGGAACCGTTCACTACACTCCCCTCCCTGCAGGACCTGTAATAATAATAATAATAATTTTATTTGTAGAGCACTTTTCAAGCACAAAGCACAAAGTGCTTTCCAAAGAAGTTCACATCAAAGACAACAGAATACAATGAACCATAAATAATGAAATAAAAACCAGTAAAATAAAAAATAAAAAACAGTAAAAAATAAAAACAGTAAAAAATAGGTAAATAAAGAAATAAGCATATACATATTCATACAATTACATGTGCACATTCATACACATCAGCACACAAGCATACAAAGGACTAACAAATTCAGCTGATTGGAAAAGCCATTTTATAAAAGTGAGTTTTAAGGCTGGATTTAAAAGCGGTGACAGAGTCAACTGATCTGATGCTCAGTGGGAGACTATTCCAGAGTCGGGGTGCCAGTACTGCAAAGGCTCGATCACCCTTTGTTTTTAGCCTGGTCTTTGGAACCGTTAAAAGACCCAGACTGGCAGACCTGAGGGGCCTGTTCGGACAGTACCGTGTGAGGAGCTCAGTTACATACTCCGGTGCCAGGTTATTCAGAGCTTTATAAGTGATTAAAAGCACTTTAAAATCAATTCTAAAAGCTACTGGAAGCCAATGTAGTGAAGCCAGAACTGGTGTAATATGACAGAATCGCTTAGTTTTTGTCAGCAGTCTAGCTGCAGAGTTCTGTACTATTTGGAGCTGCTCTGTTGCTCGATTGTTTAAACAAGTGTACAAGGAATTACAGTAATCGAGACGGGATGATATCAGAGCATGTATAATTTTCTCTGTGTTACCAAAAGAGAGAAGTGAACGGATTTTAGAGATGTTTCTCAGTTGATAAAAACACGGCTGGACTACCTTCTTTACATGTTTCTCCAGGTTTAAGTTGCTATCCAGGATAACACCCAGATTTCTCGTAGCTGACTTTACGTTGGGAGTAAGGGGGCCAAGGAGAGGCTGTACTTGAATTGAGATGTGGTCTGGGCCAATGATGAGTACTTCTGTTTTGTCAGCGTTGAGTTTTAGGAAATTTAGAGACATCCAACCTGTTATGTCTTGTAGGCAGCTCTGTAAGGATGCTAATTTATTGGTATCAGAGGGTTTAAATGACAAGTAGAGCTGTGTATCATCTGCGTAGCTATGGAAGGAGATGTTGTGACGACGGATTATATGTCCTAGGGGCAACATGTACAGTGTAAAAAGAACGGGTCCCAGGATTGATCCTTGAGGAATACCCTGATTGGTCTGTGTGGTTTCAGAGTTAAATTCCCCAACTGAAACAAAACATTTCCTGTTGGACAGATAGGAGGAAAACCAGTCTAGGGCAGCTCCAGTGATGCCTGCCCACTGATGTAATCTATTGATGAGGATGGAATGGTCGATGGTGTCAAATGCTGCACTGAGGTCAAGCAATACTAACACAGAGCATGCCCCAGAGTCTGCAGCCATCAGTAAGTCGTTTGTGACTCTAAGGAGGGCAGTTTCTGTGCTATGTAATTTGCGGAAACCTGATTGAAATTTTTCGAAAATGTGGTTATTATTGAATACTTGTATTAATTGGTCCAGCACTACTTTTTCCAGAATTTTAGAAGTGAAGGACAGTTTGGAAATTGGACGGAAGTTTTTTAAGTCTGTGGGATCTAAATCAGGACCCTTCAGCAGCGGTTGGACACAGGCGGTTTTGAACTGTTCTGGTACAACTCCAGAGGTCAGAGAGCTGTTAATGATGGACAGTAGTGCAGGGCTGATTGACTCTATTGAATCTTTAAACAGTTTTGAGGGTATAACATCAAGGGGACTTGATGAAGGACTCATAAGTGCTACTGTTTTCTTGAGATCCTGCAGTGATATTGGTCACAAACAATCCAGCACAACCGAGGAGGGGCAAGTGAGGTCAACTGCAGAGGTGGGAGGAATGATATTTGCCCTAATCTGGTCAATCTTTTGTATGAAGTAGGTAAGAATTTTATCACAGTCAGCAGAGGAAGAAACGTCTGCAACAGGAGGAGGAGAATTTACAAGCTGATTGATGGTATTAAACAGGATTCTGGGGTTATTTTGGTTGGTGGAGATGAGCTGTGAGAAATACTGGTCCCTGGATTCCTTTATCTTACAGTTGTATGCTGCCAGTAGGTCTTTGAGCAGCAGGTAATGAACCTCTAGCTTGCTGGACTTCCACCTGCGTTCAGCTTTCCTACAGGTTCTTTTAAGGCTACGGATGTCCTCATTCATCCACGGGGCTATTTTGGTAGTGGTTTTATGTTTTGTTATTAAAGGAGCAACTATGTCCAGGGTAGTTAGGCATAACTGATTAAAAGCTAATAACTGGTCGTTTGTATCAGAAAAGTTTGACAGATTGTCTCTAGCAGTGTTAAAAAGTGAAGAGAAAGACTGAGCTGTGTCCTTCTATGTGGATACACATATGGTCAGACACAGCAAGATCTCTGATGGACAGACTGTCAAGGTCCAAGCCCAGTGTAAACACCAGATCTAGTGTGTGTCCACAGTTATGGGTTGGACCGTGTACATGTTGGACAAAATTGTAGGACTCAGTAATATTTAAAAACTCAGTTGCAGCTTGATCTGTGATGTTGTCAACATGAAAATTAAAATCCCCAACGATCATAATTTTATCGTAGTGAAGAACCACTGAGGCTAAAAATTCTGAAAGTTCAGTGAGAAACACCGGGTTACGAGTAGGAGGTCGATAAATGACAATACAGAGCACTGGAAGGACAGAGTTAATTTTAAACATCATTCCCTCAAAACTTGCTAAATTATTAACAGCAATAAGGCTGCACTTAAAATGATTTTTAAAAATCACAGCAAGGCCTCCTCCACGGCCACTTGTCCGAGGGGAGCTGAAGAATTCATAATTTGGAGGGCAGAGTTCATTCAACTGGCTATGATCACCTGGTCTTAACCATGTTTCAGTTAAAAATAAGAAATCAAGGTCCTCAGTGCTGATAAAGTCATTTAAAATAAAGGTTTTGTTGGAGACTGACCTCACATTAAGCAAAGCCATATTAGCTTTAACAGGTTCAGGATCTTTAGTTGCAGTGGGAAGCAGCCTGTAATATAGCAGGTTCTGATGGTTAATACCACCAGATTTTAAATTAAGGTACCTTGGTCTTGTAATGGTGGAGATCCTTTGAGGATATATGGGACTGTTAAAGGCTGTGAAGGGCGTTATACACTGGTGAATGGAGCTAGTGGGCAGAACCAGAGCCCGTAGGATCATGAAGGATCCTCACCACCCCAACAACGGACTGTTTCAGCTGCTGCGGTCAGGCAAGCGCCTCCGCAGCCACGCTGCAAAAACAGAGAGACTGAGACGGAGTTTCTTTCCCCAGGCCATCAGGACTGTGAACTCTGACCTCTCCATGCCCCTCCTACCCACTCACGTTCACACACACACATAGGGCTACACACAGAGACACACACACACACACACACACTCATCACACACTTATACTTATATTTATATTCCGGATTGTATAAAGACCCCTCTCAATGTAAATAATGCCATTGTCCCACAATTTCTTTATATATTGTATAGCTAATGTTATTTTGCACAATCCTGTAAGCACTGCCACTTTACATTTCACTGCACGTCCTGTATGAGTACGTGACAAATAAAACTCTTGAATCTTGAATCTTGAATCTTGTTCTGTTACCGAGGAGGAACCGCTCTGTTACCGAGGAGGAACCGTTCTGTTACCGAGGAGGAACCGCTCTGTTACCGAGGAGGAACCGTTCTGTTACCGAGGAGGAACCGCTCTGTTACTGAGGAGGAACCGTTCTGTTACTGAGGAGGAACTGTTCTGTTACTGAGGAGGAACCGTTCTGTTACCGAGGAGGAACCGCTCTGTTACTGAGGAGGAACCTCTCTGTTACTGAGGAGGAACCGTTCTGTTACCGAGGAGGAACCTTTCTGTTACCGAGGAGGAACCTCTCTGTTACCGAGGATGAACCGTTCTGTTACTGAGGAGGAACCGTTCTGTTACTGAGGAGGAACCTTTCTGTTACTGAGGAGGAACTGTTCTGTAACTGAGGAGGAACCGCTCTGTTACTGAGGAGGAACCTCTCTGTTACTGAGGAGGAACCGTTCTGTTACCGAGGAGGAACCGCTCTGTTACTGAGGAGGAACCGTTCTGTTACCGAGGAGGAACCGCTCTGTTACTGAGGAGGAACCGTTCTGTTACTGAGGAGGAACCGTTCTGTTACTGAGGAGGAACCGTTCTGTTACCGAGGAGGAACCGCTCCGTTACCGAGGAGGAACCGCTCTGTTACCGAGGAGGAACCGTTCTGTTACTGAGGATGAACCGTTCTGTTACTGAAGAGGAACCGTTCTGTTACTGAAGAGGAACCGTTCTGTTACTGAAGAGGAACCGCTCTGTTATCGAGGAGGAACCGTTCTGTTACTGAGGATGAACCGTTCTGTTACTGAAGAGGAACCGTTCTGTTACTGAGGAGGAACCGCTCTGTTACTGAGGAGGAACCGTTCTGTTAATAAACACTTCATCACCATCATAAACTGGTGCAGCAGCTTGTAAACAGCAGAACAATAAATAAATGAATATATTTAGATGTTTATATTAATAATAGATTGTTTACAGTCAGTTTCTCTGATTTTAATGATTTTAATGATTAATCAGTGATTAAAAACCAAATCTGTGAGAGCAGGAGGGAAAACTGAGCAACAGCTGCTGAACCAGGTCAAATCTGGACCACCCACACACACACACACACACACACACACACACACACACACACACACACACTCTGTATAAACCAGTTTATCGTGTCATTTTAAGACCATCTCAACCAGTCTAAACTGGTGGATGTAAACCAGTCTCAACCAGTCTAAATTGGTGGATGTAAACCAGTCTAAATTGGTGGATGCAAACCAGTCTAAATTGGTCGATGTAAACCAGTCTAAATTGGTGGATGCAAACCAGTCTAAACCAGTCTAAACTGGTGGATGTAAACCAGTCTCAACCAGTCTAAATTGGTCGATGTAAACCAGTCTAAATTGGTGGATGTAAACCAGTCTCAACCAGTCTAAATTGGTCGATGTAAACCAGTCTAAATTGGTGGATGTAAATCAGTCTCAACCAGTCTAAATTGGTGGATGCAAACCAGTCTAAACCAGTCTAAACTGGTGGATGTAAACCAGTCTAAACCAGTCTAAACTGGTGGATGTAAACCAGTCTCAACCAGTCTAAATTGGTGGATGCAAACCAGTCTAAACCAGTCTAAACTGGTGGATGTAAACCAGTCTCAACCAGTCTAAATTGGTCGATGTAAACCAGTCTCAACCAGTCTGAATTGGTCGATGTAAACCAGTCTAAATTGGTGGATGTAAACCAGTCTCAACCAGTCTGAATTGGTCGATGTAAACCAGTCTAAATTGGTGGATGTTAATCAGTCTCAACCAGTCTAAATTGGTGGATGTTAATCAGTCTCAACCAGTCTAAATTGGCCAGTCAATAACAATTATTTATCCCCACTGTGCAGATCCGTTGGACGAAGACGGCGGGCGGCGCTTCAGACCGTCAGGGCGACTCGACGCTGCACAACGAGACCCTGAAGATCACAAACATCAGCCGCCACCAGGGGGGGCGCTACTACTGCAAGGCTGAGAACGGGCTGGGATCCCCCGCCATCCGGTCCATACGGGTCGACGTCTACTGTGAGAACACACCTGGTTAGCTTAGCTTAGCATGAAGCGTCAGTAACTTCCTGTTGTTATGAACCCCTGGCCCTCCTCACAGTGTCTGATTGTTGTTGAGACGAAGCATCAAGCTCCTTCATGTTTCCTGCTGCAGCTGGGAGGCAGTAAATCCCAGTGCTCCCAGTAAAGGAAGCCCTCCGGTGTTTTTATACGAGGACGCCTGAAAAGTTTCCTCCTAAAGTACCAAAGAACACAGCGAGCTGTGAGCGTTGTTGTGTAACAGCCATAATACCCTGCAGCGTGTTTCTGACTGGGATTACAGGGATTTAAGTGGTACCTGAACGCATCGCGGCTGAGTGCTCCCTTCAGGGGACGGAGGCTTTTACAGCGTCCTCCAGGAGGAAACAGGACGCAGCATTAACCCTTCACCTGCCGCCCTGCAGCAGCCCAGATGTGTTCTGCGTGCCGGTCGGCGTCCGGCGTTCGCTCTGTGTGACGTAGATTATCCGCCGTTAGCCTCTCTGCTGGCGGCGGCTTCATGACCGCACTCATTAACGCGGCGGAGCCTGATTGGTCGGCTG
>CAKAOJ020000683.1:0-5000 GCA_916701645.2 Sebastolobus alascanus | reverse complement strand
GCTGCCGCCAAAAATAGTTCACAGTTTGATTTTTGTCCAATTTGTGCTTCTCACAGACGTCCAAACCTGGACAGGTTTAATCCTCAGGTTTCCTTCCATTCTGTGCTCTATATTTAACAGATCTATATATAACCTGTAGTTTTTTTAAAATGAATCCAAATGTTTTTAGTGAAGGCTTCATGAAGCAGGTGAGGAAGACGGAGAGGACGATGGAGGAATAATGATCATCAGTTAAAAGTTTGTGGTTTTACTTTCAATTTAAATATTTTTTCCTTTTTCATTATTCCTCAGTTTACCATCACATATATTCTCTCCTATGTGCATCCGTTGTTTAAGACGGGGAGGTTCAGTTTTATACCAGTTTGTATGGCAGGCAACCAAAATTTAAACGTCTCTTCTTAAAATGACCTGATCTGTTATCAATCCAAGAAATAACATCTTAATTTAGGAATTTCTGATTCCTCCCAAAAACGTTCATCTTTTCACACGAAGGAGAATCACAATATTTAAAAATCACAATATCAGCACCCAGCTAGCTTTGTTTGAAGGCGTGCCACACTAGCTGCTCGGAGGGTATTATGCAAATGTGTTACTTGATGACATCACCGCGTTACAAAAGAAAAGGCCGGACTGTAATCGAGGCGTTTCAGGCGGTTCAGGAGCAGTGATTCTGTGCGGGAAAATGGACTTTGGGCTTTATAACGTAGCAAATAACTCTATAACACACTAAAGGAAAAGCACAAAAACGTGATAGCTCCTCTTTAAAATCAAAACTTCATTTTTTAATCAAATCTACTACGATGGTGATTTTGGATATTGGAGATTTGGAGAAACTTAATGTCAGGATTATAAGTTAATGTTTCTGAGGTGTCCAGATTTATTTTGATCTTTTTCAGTAACAGCCAACAAACAGAAACTCCTCCTCCTCCTCCTCCTCCTCCTCCTCCTCCTCCTCCTCCTCCTCCTCCTCCTCCTCCTCCTCCTCATCCTCCTCTTCCCTCCTCACTCCTCCTCCTCCTCTTCCTCCTCCTCCTCCTCCTCCTCCTCCTCCTCCTCCTCCTCCTCCTCCTCCTGAGGATTATAAACCTCTGCAGATGGAGATTCCAGATTTGTCCTTTTTTTATGTTGGCCGTGGTTTAGATTTAATTTGGAGCAGAGGACGCCGGCCAATCAGGCGGCCAGTTAGCGGGCCGTGTGATACCGCAGCAGAGATAACATTCACGCCAGATCTGAACACCGTCGACTGTAATGCCTTCGGCTCCGAGCCGGAGAACTTGTTAACCCCTCCTTCCTCCCTCCTCCCTTTTCCCTCCTCCCTCCTCCCTCCTCCCTCCTCCCTCCTCCCTCCTCCCTCCTCGTAGGCACTAATGAGGAGCTTATCTCCTCCTCGGCATCACACAAAAAACTGGACGCCATCTTTTTCACAAACATCCCATTTAAATGTCATCTAATCTCATCTCATCTGTCCCTGAGGAGGAGCAGGAGGAGGAGGAGGAGGGAGGAGGAGGAGGAGGAGGAGGAGGAGGAGGAGGAGGAGTGAGGAGGGAAGAGGAGGATGAGGAGGAGGAGGAGGAGGAGGAGGAGGAGGAGGAGGGGAGGAGGGGGAGGGAGAGAAGGAGGAGGGAAGAGGAGGAGGAGGAGGAGGAGGAGGAGGAGGAGGGAGGAGGAGGAGGAAGAAGAGGAGGAGGAGGAGGAGGAAGAGGAGGAGGAGGAGGAGGAGCAGGAGGAGGAGGAAGAGGAGGAGGAGGAGGAGGAGGAGGAGGAGGGAGGAAGAGGAGGTAGGAGAGGAGGGAGAGGGAGTCGAGGGGAGAGCGAGGGGAGGGAGCGGGCTTCGGGCGTTCTTTCTGAGGAGGAGGCGGCGGCTTCGAGTCGTGGCTCTCGGGGGGTTGGTGCGTTTCTTTGCCGGCTCTTCCTCTTCAAGCTTGTAGTTCGGCATCGCTCGGTTGAGTTGCTGCGTCGGCTTCTGACTCCATTGCGCAGAGGCCATCTGGGACAGAATATCTGCTGAATTCTCATAAAACCTCAGTGAGGTTCTGAACTGTCGGACTTTGACTCCCAGAGAGTTTGTACGGAGGCCCTCAGGTGCCAACTACATCGACATCGACCAGTTCATAGCTTGTCGTGAAGGAGGCTAAAAAAATGCTCCAAACTTACGCTAATTAATTGACAGCCCGAATTATTATTATTGTATATTTAATTCTATTATTTTTTTAATTTGATAAAATTTTGTTTATTATTTTTTCAGTTTTAATTATTTGATTTTAATATTTATAAAATTTGTATTCTATGTTATCATATTTTTTTTGATTTTTTAGTTAATTTTATTTATTTTAAATATTTTAATTATTACATTTAACCAGGAAAATGTCATTGAGATAAATGTTGAGATGTCCCGACCGAGAGACCTAAACATGTCACTAAATTATAATTAAAGAAAAATATATAATCATAAAATTGCTAAGAATCAATTGTCAAACTAGAGGCAACTTATTTACAATTTTATATTTATTTATTTGTTGTGTTAAATACCCACTTTTAATTCAGAATTCACATTGTACTAACAAAGAGGAATAATATGGCAATAAATTAAAATAAATAATAATACATTTAATCAATTAAAACTATTTTAAAATATGAATTCATAAATAAGGATGAAAATATATCTAATTTAATTTGCGATTAAATACTTTAATCGATCGACAGCTCTGATAAAAAGACGACCGTTTGTGTTTCAGGGTGAGACGAAGATCTTGAAGCTGAAGAATCTTCGTCCTCAGGATTACGCCGGCTACACCTGCATCTCCTCCGTCAGGAGCGTCTGCGGCATCGGAGACAAGAGCGCCCACTTCAGTCTGAACAACAGAACGGGTAACGCACGCACACACACACACACACACACACACACACACACACAAACACACACCAATACAGTCACGGTTCTAGCTTCAGCTCTGAGCAGCAATCAGAGGCTAAAAAAACCTTGAAATGTGGGCCGTTTTCACATCCGGGACCCGGATCTGAGTCCACGTGACCCCAAAGTCCAGCTGGTTAGATTAGTGCGAACGCTCCGTACCGTGCTGGTCGATCCGTTCTGGAGTCCACCTGAACAGGAGATCATGTCATCTAATAATTTGGACTTGAATCAGAATTATGAGATTTAATTCAATATTTTTATTCATTTTATCAAATTTTGTTTATTTCATTTTTTCAATTTTAGTTATTTGATTTTCATATTGGCTAAACTTTCTTTTATTATTTTTTGTTCATTTATTGTATTTATTTGTATTAGATTGTATATATTCTACTTTATTTATCACAATTTTTTTGTATTTTAAGTTATTCTTTATCAGTTTTACTTTTAACTTAATTATGACTTAAAATCAGTATTAAGAGAATTAATTCTATAAATGTTTTCATTTTTTAATTATTTGATTTTAATATTTATTACATTTCATTTTATTTTATATGTTATTTTTCTATGTTTCAGATTTATTTATTTTACTTTTATTCATTACAATTATTGTCTATTTTAACTTATTCTTTATGAATCTTTGACTTAATTTTGACTTAAAGTATTATGATTATAGATTTAATTCTATACATATTTTCATTTGAACAAATGTTGTTTATTTATTGTTTTTGTTTTTCAATTTTAATTATTTGATTTGAATATTTATTACATTTTTATTGGATCTTTTATGTTTAGTTCATTTATTGTATTTATTTGTGTTAGATTATATTTATTTTATTTTTATTTATTACAATTTCTGTCTGTGTTAACTTATTCTTTACCTGTCTTACTTCATCATTATGATTAAGTATATTATAATTTTTACTTAATTAATCAGAATTATGAGATACTAAGTAAAAGGTTTGACTAATCTCATGCCTAACAAGTCCATCATTTTAATATTATCGTTCCTTTACATCAGATTTTTCTCTGTTCCTGTCAGAAGTGAACATCCATACTAACAGTGTATTAAACGGGTAATATTATTATTATTATTATTATTTTCCTGTCAGAAGTGAACATCCATACTAACAGAGTATTTCAGGTGTATTATTATTATTATTATTTCTATAATCCGTCTCTGTACCTGAGCTGCGTGTCCACTCAGATGAATGTAAATCATAAATGATAAATAACTCATCTCTGAGCTCGGACTGCAGCTCTCTGACCTGTACAGTAGATCCCCCCCCCCCCCCGCCCCAGTGGCTGATGGGATTTACATGATGTCAGCTTAACCGAGGTCGACTCAGCTATTTTTATCTCCCTCATTATTATTTCTGCATTTAGCTGCTTTCCTGCAGCTCGTGGTGTGCAGCTGGTGGAGGCAGCGAGTCGCTCTGCAGCTTTTAAACTGCGACTCTGCAGCACCGCGGATTATTTACACATGATGACATATTTAAAACCTTTTAAAGTGTAGAAATTTATACATACATTAGTCTGAGAGAAATCCCACGATCCACCTGACCAATGACACGTCTTCCAAACACTTTTCAATTTTTTGTTCTATTTTAATTATTTGATGTTCATATTTACTACATTTCATTTTATATTCTATTATTTTTTCATGTTTAGTTAATTTATTATATTTATTTGTATTAGATTGTATTTATTTTTCTATATTTTAACTTATTCTTTATCAGTTTTACTTTGACTTAATTTAGACTTAAAAATCAGTATTATGAGATTAAATTCTGTAAATGGTTTTATTTGATCAAATGTTTCATTTAATTTTTTTTCAATTTAAATTATTCTATTTTATTTTATTTTGTATATTATTTTTCTATGTTTAGTTCATTTATTGTATTTATTTGTATTAGATTGTATATATTTTACTTATTTATTGCATTTTTTGTCTATATGAATTTATTCTTTATCAGTCTTACTTTGACTTAATTTAGGCTTAAAAATCAGTATTATGAGATTTAATTTTATAAATGTTTTCATTTGATTAAATGTTTATTAATTAAAAAAGATTTTAAAAATACTAAAA
>CAKAOJ020000682.1:0-115337 GCA_916701645.2 Sebastolobus alascanus | reverse complement strand
ACATATACAATGACGTTTTTTCTGGAAATGTTACGACATACTATACTATGACGTTTTTTTCATGAAATTTTACGACATACTATACTATGAGTTTTTTCTCAAAAAATTTCGACATACTATACTATGACTTTTTTTCTTATGAAATTTTTCGACATACTATACTATGAAGTTTTTTTCAGGAAATTTTACAACTTACTATACTATGACGTTTTTTTCATGAAATTTTTCCACATACTATACTATGACGTTTTTTTAATGAAATTTTTCGACATACTACACTATGACTTTTTTTGGGTAAAAAATTTCGACATACTATACTATGACGTTTTTTTAATGAAATTTTTTGGCAAACTATACTATGACAATTTTTCGCTAAAAATTTCGACATACTATACTATGACGGTATTTTTCATGAAATTTTTCGACATACTATACTATGACGTTTTTTACAGGAAAGTTTTTCGAAATACTATACTATGCCTTTCTTTCGCAAAAAAATTCGACATACTATACTATGACCTTTTTTTCAGGTAATTTTACGACATACTATACTATGACGTTTTTTTTATGTATTTTTTCGACAAACTATACTATTCTTTTTTATTCATGATTTTTTTCGACATACTATACTATGACGTTTTTTTAATGAAATTTTTCGACATACTATACTATGCTTTTTTATTCATGATTTTTTTCGACATACTATACTATGACGTTTTTTTTAATGACATTTTTCGACATATTATACTATGACTTTTTTTTTAGACTTTTTTACTCAGACATTTTTTTAGACTTTTTTACTCAGACATTTTTCTGACTTTTTTTATTCGGACATTTTTACTCAGATATTTTTCAGACTTCTTTTTTTTATGCTTTTGTACTCAGACATTTTTCAGACTATTTTTACTCGGACATTTTTACTCAGACATTTTTCAGACTTTTTCACTCAGACATTTTTCTGATATTTATCAGACTTCTTTTTTTCAGACTTTTTATACTTCTTACTCGGACATTTTTCAAATTTTTTTACTCGGACATTTTTCACACATTTTTTATTCAGACATTTTTCACACTTTTTTACTCGGACATTTTTCAGACTTCTGTTTTTTTAGACTTTTTTACTGAGACATTTTTCCAGACTTCTTTATTTCATACTTTTTACTGGGAAATTTTTCAGACTTCTTTTCTGAAATTTTTCAGACTTCTATTTTTCAAATTTTTTTACTCGACATTTTTCAGACTTTTTTACTCTGACATTTCTCAGACTTCTTTTTTTTTATACTTTTGTACTCGGACATTTTTTCAGAATTTTTTTACTCTGACATTTTTCAGACTTTTTTTACTCCGACATTTTTCATACTTTTTTTCAGACTTTTATTACTCGGACATTTTTCGGACTTTTTATATCCGGACATTTTTCAGACATTTTTACTCAGACATTTTCAGACTTTTTTACTCTGACTTCTTTTTTTTTTTACTTTTTTACTCTGACATTTTTTAGATTTTTTTTCTGATATTTTCAGACTTCTTTTTTTCAGAATTTTGTTACTCGGACATTTTTCGGACTTTTGATATCCGGGCATTTTTCACACTTTTTCACTCAGACTTTTTTTATTCTGACTTTTTTCACACTTTTTTACTCTGAGTTCTTTTTTTTTTACTTTATTACTCAGACATTTTTCAGACTTTTTTTACTCGGACATTTTTACTCAGATATTTTTCAGACTTCTTGTTTTTTTACTTTTTTAACTCAGACATTTTTCAGACTTTTTCACTCAGACATTTTTCAGACTTTTTTTACTCAGACATTTTTCAGACTTCTTTTTTTTTTACTTTTACACTGACACATTTTTCAGACTTTTTTTACTCTGACTTTTTTCACACTTTGTTACTAGGACTTCTTTTTTTTTTACCTTTTTACTCAGACATTTTTCAGACTTCTATTTTTCAGACTTTTATTACTCAGACATTTTTTCAGACTTTTTTTACTCCGATATTTTTCAGACTTTTTTTACTCCGACATTTTTCACACTTTTTTATTCTGACATTTTTCACACTTTTTTACTCTGACATTTTTCACACTTTTTTTACTCCGACATTTTTTATACTTCTTTTCTTCAGACTTTTTTTCTGACATTTTTCACAATTTATTAACTTGGACATTTTTCAGACTTTTTTTCTGATATTTTCAGACTTCTTTTTTTCAGACTTTCATTACTCGGACATTTTTCGGACTTTTTGTATCCGGACATTTTTCAGACTTCTTTTACTCTGACATCTTTTTTTTTTACTTTTTTCCTCTGACATTTTTCAGACTTTTTTTACTCTGACTTTTTTCAGACTTTTTTTACTCAGAGATTTTTCCAGACATTTTTACTCAGACATTTTTCAGACTTTTTCACTCAGACATTTTTCTGATATTTATCAGACTTCTTTTTTTCAGACTTTTTATACTTCTTACTCGGACATTTTTCAAATTTTTTTACTCGGACATTTTTCACACATTTTTTATTCAGACATTTTTCACACTTTTTTACTCGGACATTTTTCAGACTTCTGTTTTTTTAGACTTTTTTACTGAGACATTTTTCCAGACTTCTTTATTTCATACTTTTTACTGGGAAATTTTTCAGACTTCTTTTCTGAAATTTTTCAGACTTCTATTTTTCAAATTTTTTTACTCGACATTTTTCAGACTTTTTTACTCTGACATTTCTCAGACTTCTTTTTTTTTATACTTTTGTACTCGGACATTTTTTCAGAATTTTTTTACTCTGACATTTTTCAGACTTTTTTTACTCCGACATTTTTCACCCTTTTTATATCCGGACATTTTTCAGACTTTTTTTATTCAGACATTTTCACACTTTTTTACTTGGACATTTTTCACACTTTGTTTACTCCGACATTTTTCATACTTTTTTTCAGACTTTTATTACTCGGACATTTTTCGGACTTTTTATATCCGGACATTTATCAGACATTTTTACTCAGACATTTTCAGACTTTTTTACTCTGACTTCTTTTTTTTTTTACTTTTTTACTCTGACATTTTTTAGATTTTTTTTCTGATATTTTCAGACTTCTTTTTTTCAGAATTTTGTTACTCGGACATTTTTCGGACTTTTGATATCCGGGCATTTTTCACACTTTTTCACTCAGACTTTTTTTATTCTGACTTTTTTCACACTTTTTTACTCTGAGTTCTTTTTTTTTTACTTTATTACTCAGACATTTTTCAGACTTTTTTTACTCGGACATTTTTACTCAGATATTTTTCAGACTTCTTGTTTTTTTACTTTTTTAACTCAGACATTTTTCAGACTTTTTCACTCAGACATTTTTCAGACTTTTTTTACTCAGACATTTTTCAGACTTCTTTTTTTTTTACTTTTACACTGACACATTTTTCAGACTTTTTTTACTCTGACTTTTTTCACACTTTGTTACTAGGACTTCTTTTTTTTTTACCTTTTTACTCAGACATTTTTCAGACTTCTATTTTTCAGACTTTTATTACTCAGACATTTTTTCAGACTTTTTTTACTCCGATATTTTTCAGACTTTTTTTACTCCGACATTTTTCACACTTTTTTACTCTGACATTTTTCACACTTTTTTACTCTGACATTTTTCACACTTTTTTTACTCCGACATTTTTTATACTTCTTTTCTTCAGACTTTTTTTCTGACATTTTTCACAATTTATTAACTTGGACATTTTTCAGACTTTTTTTCTGATATTTTCAGACTTCTTTTTTTCAGACTTTCATTACTCGGACATTTTTCGGACTTTTTGTATCCGGACATTTTTCAGACTTCTTTTACTCTGACATCTTTTTTTTTTACTTTTTTCCTCTGACATTTTTCAGACTTTTTTTACTCTGACTTTTTTCAGACTTTTTTTACTCAGAGATTTTTCCAGACATTTTTACTCAGACATTTTTCTGGCTTCTTTTTCCAGACATTTTTACTCAGATATTTTTCAGACTTTTTTTACTATGACTTTTTTCTGACTTTTTTTAATCGGACTTCTTTTTTTTTTTACTTTTTACTCGGACATTTTTACTCAGACATTTTTCAGACTTTTTTTACTATGACTTTTTTCTGACTTTTTTACTGTGACATTTTTCAGGCTTCTTTTTTTATACTTTTTTACTCAGATATTTTTCAGACTTTTTTACTCTGACTTATTTTTTTTTTTTACTTTTTTACTTGGAGATTTTTCCAGACATTTTTACTCAGACATTTTTCAGACTTCCTTTTTTATACTTTTGTACTCGGACATTTTTCAGGCATTTTTCAGACTTTTATTACTTGGACATTTTTCATATTTCTTTTTTTTTCACTTTTTTACTCAGACATTTTTCAGACTTCTTTTTTTTATACTTTTGTACTCGGACATTTTTTTAGACTTTTTAACTCAGACATTTTTCAGACTTTTTCACTCAGACATTTTTCACACTTTTTTTACTCTGACTTCTTCTTTTTTTCATGCTTTTGTACTCGGACATTTTCAGACTTTTTTTACTCTGACTTTTTTCACACTTTTTTACTCGGACTTCTTTTTTTTTTACTTTTTTCCTCTGACATTTTTCAGACTTTTTTTACTCTGACTTTTTTCAGACTTTTTTTACTCAGAGATTTTTCCAGACATTTTTACTCAGACATTTTTCTGGCTTCTTTTTCCAGACATTTTTACTCAGATATTTTTCAGACTTTTTTTACTATGACTTTTTTCTGACTTTTTTTAATCGGACTTCTTTTTTTTTTTACTTTTTACTCGGACATTTTTACTCAGACATTTTTCAGACTTTTTTTACTATGACTTTTTTCTGACTTTTTTACTGTGACATTTTTCAGGCTTCTTTTTTTATACTTTTTTACTCAGATATTTTTCAGACTTTTTTACTCTGACTTATTTTTTTTTTTTACTTTTTTACTTGGAGATTTTTCCAGACATTTTTACTCAGACATTTTTCAGACTTCCTTTTTTATACTTTTGTACTCGGACATTTTTCAGGCATTTTTCAGACTTTTATTACTTGGACATTTTTCATATTTCTTTTTTTTTCACTTTTTTACTCAGACATTTTTCAGACTTCTTTTTTTTATACTTTTGTACTCGGACATTTTTTTAGACTTTTTAACTCAGACATTTTTCAGACTTTTTCACTCAGACATTTTTCACACTTTTTTTACTCAGAGATTTTTCAGACTTTTTTTACTCCGACATTTTTCACACTTTTTTACTCTGACATTTTTCACACTTTTTTACTCTGACATTTTTCACACTTTTTTTACTCCGACATTTTTTATACTTCTTTTCTTCAGACTTTTTTTCTGTCATTTTTCACAATTTATTAACTTGGACATTTTTCAGACTTTTTTTCTGATATTTTCAGACTTCTTTTTTTCAGACTTTCATTACTCGGACATTTTTCGGACTTTTTGTATCCGGACATTTTTCAGACTTCTTTTACTCTGACATCTTTTTTTTTTACTTTTTTCCTCTGACATTTTTCAGACTTTTTTTACTCTGACTTTTTTCAGACTTTTTTTACTCAGAGATTTTTCCAGACATTTTTACTCAGACATTTTTCAGACTTTTTCACTCAGACATTTTTCTGATATTTATCAGACTTCTTTTTTTCAGACTTTTTATACTTCTTACTCGGACATTTTTCAAATTTTTTTACTCGGACATTTTTCACACATTTTTTATTCAGACATTTTTCACACTTTTTTACTCGGACATTTTTCAGACTTCTGTTTTTTTAGACTTTTTTACTGAGACATTTTTCCAGACTTCTTTATTTCATACTTTTTACTGGGAAATTTTTCAGACTTCTTTTCTGAAATTTTTCAGACTTCTATTTTTCAAATTTTTTTACTCGACATTTTTCAGACTTTTTTACTCTGACATTTCTCAGACTTCTTTTTTTTTATACTTTTGTACTCGGACATTTTTTCAGAATTTTTTTACTCTGACATTTTTCAGACTTTTTTTACTCCGACATTTTTCACCCTTTTTATATCCGGACATTTTTCAGACTTTTTTTATTCAGACATTTTCACACTTTTTTACTTGGACATTTTTCACACTTTGTTTACTCCGACATTTTTCATACTTTTTTTCAGACTTTTATTACTCGGACATTTTTCGGACTTTTTATATCCGGACATTTTTCAGACATTTTTACTCAGACATTTTCAGACTTTTTTACTCTGACTTCTTTTTTTTTTTTACTTTTTTACTCTGACATTTTTTAGATTTTTTTTCTGATATTTTCAGACTTCTTTTTTTCAGAATTTTGTTACTCGGACATTTTTCGGACTTTTGATATCCGGGCATTTTTCACACTTTTTCACTCAGACTTTTTTTATTCTGACTTTTTTCACACTTTTTTACTCTGAGTTCTTTTTTTTTTACTTTATTACTCAGACATTTTTCAGACTTTTTTTACTCGGACATTTTTACTCAGATATTTTTCAGACTTCTTGTTTTTTTACTTTTTTAACTCAGACATTTTTCAGACTTTTTCACTCAGACATTTTTCAGACTTTTTTTACTCAGACATTTTTCAGACTTCTTTTTTTTTTACTTTTACACTGACACATTTTTCAGACTTTTTTTACTCTGACTTTTTTCACACTTTGTTACTAGGACTTCTTTTTTTTTTACCTTTTTACTCAGACATTTTTCAGACTTCTATTTTTCAGACTTTTATTACTCAGACATTTTTTCAGACTTTTTTTACTCCGATATTTTTCAGACTTTTTTTACTCCGACATTTTTCACACTTTTTTACTCTGACATTTTTCACACTTTTTTACTCTGACATTTTTCACACTTTTTTTACTCCGACATTTTTTATACTTCTTTTCTTCAGACTTTTTTTCTGACATTTTTCACAATTTATTAACTTGGACATTTTTCAGACTTTTTTTCTGATATTTTCAGACTTCTTTTTTTCAGACTTTCATTACTCGGACATTTTTCGGACTTTTTGTATCCGGACATTTTTCAGACTTCTTTTACTCTGACATCTTTTTTTTTTACTTTTTTCCTCTGACATTTTTCAGACTTTTTTTACTCTGACTTTTTTCAGACTTTTTTTACTCAGAGATTTTTCCAGACATTTTTACTCAGACATTTTTCTGGCTTCTTTTTCCAGACATTTTTACTCAGATATTTTTCAGACTTTTTTTACTATGACTTTTTTCTGACTTTTTTTAATCGGACTTCTTTTTTTTTTTACTTTTTACTCGGACATTTTTACTCAGACATTTTTCAGACTTTTTTTACTATGACTTTTTTCTGACTTTTTTACTGTGACATTTTTCAGGCTTCTTTTTTTATACTTTTTTACTCAGATATTTTTCAGACTTTTTTACTCTGACTTATTTTTTTTTTTTACTTTTTTACTTGGAGATTTTTCCAGACATTTTTACTCAGACATTTTTCAGACTTCCTTTTTTATACTTTTGTACTCGGACATTTTTCAGGCATTTTTCAGACTTTTATTACTTGGACATTTTTCATATTTCTTTTTTTTTCACTTTTTTACTCAGACATTTTTCAGACTTCTTTTTTTTATACTTTTGTACTCGGACATTTTTTTAGACTTTTTAACTCAGACATTTTTCAGACTTTTTCACTCAGACATTTTTCACACTTTTTTTACTCTGACTTCTTCTTTTTTTCATGCTTTTGTACTCGGACATTTTCAGACTTTTTTTTAATCTGACTTTTTTCACACTTTTTTACTCGGACTTCTTTTTTTTTTACTTTTTTCCTCTGACATTTTTCAGACTTTTTTTACTCTGACTTTTTTCAGACTTTTTTTACTCAGAGATTTTTCCAGACATTTTTACTCAGACATTTTTCTGGCTTCTTTTTCCAGACATTTTTACTCAGATATTTTTCAGACTTTTTTTACTATGACTTTTTTCTGACTTTTTTTAATCGGACTTCTTTTTTTTTTTACTTTTTACTCGGACATTTTTACTCAGACATTTTTCAGACTTTTTTTACTATGACTTTTTTCTGACTTTTTTACTGTGACATTTTTCAGGCTTCTTTTTTTATACTTTTTTACTCAGATATTTTTCAGACTTTTTTACTCTGACTTATTTTTTTTTTTTACTTTTTTACTTGGAGATTTTTCCAGACATTTTTACTCAGACATTTTTCAGACTTCCTTTTTTATACTTTTGTACTCGGACATTTTTCAGGCATTTTTCAGACTTTTATTACTTGGACATTTTTCATATTTCTTTTTTTTTCACTTTTTTACTCAGACATTTTTCAGACTTCTTTTTTTTATACTTTTGTACTCGGACATTTTTTTAGACTTTTTAACTCAGACATTTTTCAGACTTTTTCACTCAGACATTTTTCACACTTTTTTTACTCAGAGATTTTTCAGACTTTTTTTACTCCGACATTTTTCACACTTTTTTACTCTGACATTTTTCACACTTTTTTACTCTGACATTTTTCACACTTTTTTTACTCCGACATTTTTTATACTTCTTTTCTTCAGACTTTTTTTCTGTCATTTTTCACAATTTATTAACTTGGACATTTTTCAGACTTTTTTTCTGATATTTTCAGACTTCTTTTTTTCAGACTTTCATTACTCGGACATTTTTCGGACTTTTTGTATCCGGACATTTTTCAGACTTCTTTTACTCTGACATCTTTTTTTTTTACTTTTTTCCTCTGACATTTTTCAGACTTTTTTTACTCTGACTTTTTTCAGACTTTTTTTACTCAGAGATTTTTCCAGACATTTTTACTCAGACATTTTTCAGACTTTTTCACTCAGACATTTTTCTGATATTTATCAGACTTCTTTTTTTCAGACTTTTTATACTTTTACTCGGACATTTTTCAAATTTTTTTACTCGGACATTTTTCACACATTTTTTATTCAGACATTTTTCACACTTTTTTACTCGGACATTTTTCAGACTTCTGTTTTTTTAGACTTTTTTACTGAGACATTTTTCCAGACTTCTTTATTTCATACTTTTTACTGGGAAATTTTTCAGACTTCTTTTCTGAAATTTTTCAGACTTCTATTTTTCAAATTTTTTTACTCGACATTTTTCAGACTTTTTTACTCTGACATTTCTCAGACTTCTTTTTTTTTATACTTTTGTACTCGGACATTTTTTCAGAATTTTTTTACTCTGACATTTTTCAGACTTTTTTTACTCCGACATTTTTCACCCTTTTTATATCCGGACATTTTTCAGACTTTTTTTATTCAGACATTTTCACACTTTTTTACTTGGACATTTTTCACACTTTGTTTACTCCGACATTTTTCATACTTTTTTTCAGACTTTTATTACTCGGACATTTTTCGGACTTTTTATATCCGGACATTTTTCAGACATTTTTACTCAGACATTTTCAGACTTTTTTACTCTGACTTCTTTTTTTTTTTACTTTTTTACTCTGACATTTTTTAGACTTTTTTTCTGATATTTTCAGACTTCTTTTTTTCAGAATTTTGTTACTCGGACATTTTTCGGACTTTTGATATCCAGGCATTTTTCACACTTTTTCACTCAGACTTTTTTTATTCTGACTTTTTTCACACTTTTTTACTCTGAGTTCTTTTTTTTTTACTTTATTACTCAGACATTTTTCAGACTTTTTTTACTCGGACATTTTTACTCAGATATTTTTCAGACTTCTTGTTTTTTTACTTTTTTAACTCAGACATTTTTCAGACTTTTTCACTCAGACATTTTTCAGACTTTTTTTACTCAGACATTTTTCAGACTTCTTTTTTTTTACTTTTACACTGACACATTTTTCAGACTTTTTTTACTCTGACTTTTTTCACACTTTGTTACTAGGACTTCTTTTTTTTTTACCTTTTTACTCAGACATTTTTCAGACTTCTATTTTTCAGACTTTTATTACTCAGACATTTTTTCAGACTTTTTTTACTCCGACATTTTTCAGACTTTTTTTACTCCGACATTTTTCACACTTTTTTACTCTGACATTTTTCACACTTTTTTACTCTGACATTTTTCACACTTTTTTTACTCCGACATTTTTTATACTTCTTTTCTTCAGACTTTTTTTCTGACATTTTTCACAATTTATTAACTTGGACATTTTTCAGACTTTTTTTCTGATATTTTCAGACTTCTTTTTTTCAGACTTTCATTACTCGGACATTTTTCGGACTTTTTGTATCCGGACATTTTTCAGACTTCTTTTACTCTGACATCTTTTTTTTTTACTTTTTTCCTCTGACATTTTTCAGACTTTTTTTACTCTGACTTTTTTCAGACTTTTTTTACTCAGAGATTTTTCCAGACATTTTTACTCAGACATTTTTCTGGCTTCTTTTTCCAGACATTTTTACTCAGATATTTTTCAGACTTTTTTTACTATGACTTTTTTCTGACTTTTTTTATCGGACTTCTTTTTTTTTTTACTTTTTACTCGGACATTTTTTACTCAGACATTTTTCAGACTTTTTTTACTATGACTTTTTTCTGACTTTTTTACTGTGACATTTTTTCAGGCTTCTTTTTTATACTTTTTTACTCAGATATTTTTCAGACTTTTTTTCTCTGACTTATTTTTTTTTTTACTTTTTTACTTGGAGATTTTTTCCAGACATTTTTACTCAGACATTTTTCAAGCTTCCTTTTTTATACTTTTGTACTCGGACATTTTTCAGGCATTTTTCAGACTATTTTTACTTGACATTTTTCAGCATCTTTTTCCAGACATTTTTACTCAGATATTTTTCAGACTTTTTTTACTATGACTTTTTTCTGACTTTTTTTAATCGGACTTCTTTTTTTTTTTACTTTTTACTCGGACATTTTTACTCAGACATTTTTCAGACTTTTTTTACTATGACTTTTTTCTGACTTTTTTACTCTGACATTTTTCAGGCTTCTTTTTTATACTTTTTTACTCAGATATTTTTCAGACTTTTTTACTCTGACTTCTTTTTTTTTTTTATTTTTTTACTTGGAGATTTTTCCAGACATTTTTACTCAGACATTTTTCAGACTTCCTTTTTTATACTTTTGTACTCGGACATTTTTCAGGCATTTTTCAGACTTTTATTACTTGGACATTTTTCATATTTCTTTTTTTTTCACTTTTTTACTCAGACATTTTTCAGACTTCTTTTTTTTATACTTTTGTACTCGGACATTTTTTTAGACTTTTTAACTCAGACATTTTTCAGACTTTTTCACTCAGACATTTTTCACACTTTTTTTACTCTGACTTCTTCTTTTTTTCATGCTTTTGTACTCGGACATTTTTCAGACTTTTTTTACTCTGACTTTTTTCACACTTTTTTACTCGGACTTCTTTTTTTTTTTTACTTTTTTACTCGGACATTTTTCAGACTTTTTTTACCCTGACTTTTTCACACTTTTTTTACTCGGATATTTTTCCAGACATTTTTACTCAGACATTTTTCAGACTTTATACTTTTTTTTTTTACTTTTTTTACTTTTTGACCTCACTCATCGCTCTGATCCATCATGACCTCACTCATCGCTTTGATCCATCATGACCTCACTCATCACTCTGATCCATCATGACCTCACTCATCACTCTGATCCATCATGACCTCACTCATCGCTTTGATCCATCATGACCTCACTCATCGCTCTGATCCATCATGATCTCACTCATCACTCTGATCCATCATGACCTCACTCATCACACTGATCCATCATGACCTCACTCATCACTTTGATCCATCATGACCTCACTCATCACTCTGATCCATCATGACCTCACTCATCACACTGATCCATCATGACCTCACTCATCGCTTTGATCCATCATGACCTTCCTCAGTGTGTGAAGCTGACTTTGACCAGCAGGATGCAGAGGTGGTCTGTAGGCAGCTTGGCTGTGGGGCTCCTTCAGTCCTCCACGGGGTGATCTATGGAGAAGTGGAGGATCCAATGTGGACCAAAGAGTTCCAGTGTGGAGGAAATGAGTCTGCTCTCCTGGACTGTAGAAGCTCAGGCTCAGAGAGAAACACCTGCTCACCTGGCAAAGCTGTTAGACTCACCTGCTCAGGTAGAAGAGGAGCTGCAGCTCTGATATGGTTCATTTCTGTTCTAATGAAACTCACTTTATTCTTTTAATGATGACTCTCTTGCTTCTGTTCAGAGTCTGATGATGTCAGGTTGGTGGGAGGAGACAGTCGCTGTGCAGGAACACTGGAGGTGAAACGGGGAGACTGGAGACCAGTGATTTACTCTGTCTGGACCCTGAAGACAGCAGCTGCTGCCTGCAAAGAGTTGGACTGTGGCTCTGCTGTTTCTGTAGAACAGAGAAAGGAGTCCTCATGGAGATCTGTGTGGAGGATCAGCTCTGACTGTGTTCAGTCTGGATCTGCTCTGAGGGAGTGTGCCATATCAGATATCTCTTTCTACATCCTGAATCTCACCTGCTCAGGTAAGTCCATCAGTGACATCATCTATGACATCATCTGTGACATCATCTATGACAGTAATGTTTCCAGTATGTTCCTTCCTCCATCACAGTGACAGTCGGTGGTTTCCATTGGACTGAACTGTAAAGTTATCCAGGACAATGACATCCTAAAGTGTAGAGAAGTGTATGACGAGCTGTTTTAACATTTAATAGCTCAGCTTGACTATCCAGAATTAACATTAGAGATATCTACAACTACATTCTGACTAGTCGTAATCAAATTGTGACTAGTCAGAGTTCTCATTCCAGATATCTATAACGTCATTGTGACTAGTCAGAGTTCTTATTCCAGATATCTATAACCTCATTGTGACTAGTCAGAGTTCTCATTCCAGATATCTATAATGTCATTGTGACTAGTCAGAGTTCTTATTCCAGATATCTATAACCTCATTGTGACTAGTCAGAGTTCTTATTCCAGATATCTATAACCTCATTGTGACTAGTCTGAGTTCTCATTCCAAATATCTATAACGTCATTGTGACTAGTCAGAGTTCTTATTCCAGATATCTATAACCTCATTGTGACTAGTCAGAGTTCTTATTCCAGATATCTATAACCTCATTGTGACTAGTCAGAGTTCTCATTCCAGATATCTATAACGTCATTGTGACTAGTCAGAGTTCTTATTCCAGATATCTATAACCTCATTGTGACTAGTCAGAGTTCTTATTCCAGATATCTATAACCTCATTGTGACTAGTCAGAGTTCTTATTCCAGATATCTATAACCTCATTGTGACTAGTCAGAGTTCTTATTCCAGATATCTATAACCTCATTGTGACTAGTCAGAGTTCTCATTCCAAATATCAATAACCTCATTGTGACTAGTCAGAGTTCTTATTCCAGATATCTATAACCTCATTGTGACTAGTCAGAGTTCTTATTCCAGATATCTATAACGTTATTGTGACTAGTCAGAGTTCTTATTCCAGATATCTATAACGTCATTGTGACTAGTCAGAGTTCTTATTCCAAATATATATAACCTCATTGTGACTAGTCAGGGTTCTTATTCCAGATATCTATAACTCATGTGCTAGTCAGAGTTCTTATTCCAAATATATAACAGTCATTGTGACTAGTCAGAGTTCTTATTCGAATCTATAACCTCATGTGACTAGTCAGAGTTCTTAGTACCAGATCTCTATAACCGTTATTGTGACAGTCTGAGTTCCTTATTCCAAATATTCTATAACCTCATTGTGACTAATCAGAGGTTCTTATTCCAGATATCTATAACCTCATTGTGACTAGTCAGAGTTCTTATTCCAGATATCTATAACGTATTTGTGACTAGTCAGAGTCTTATTCCAGATATCTATAACGTCATTGTGACTAGTCAGAGTTCTTATTCCAGAATATATATAACCTCATTGTGACTAGTCAGGTTCTTATTCCAGATATCTATAACCTCATTGTGACTAGTCAGAGTTCTTATTCCAGATATCTATACCTCATTGTGACTAGTCAGAGTTCTTATTCCAGATATCTAAACGTCATTGTGACTAGTCTGAGTTCTTATTCCAGATATCTATAACGTCATTGTGACTAGTCAGAGTTCTTATTCCAGATATCTATAACCTCATTGTGACTTGTCAGAGTTCTTATTCCAGATATCTATAACCTCTTGTGACTAGTCAGAGTTCTTATTCCAGATATCTATAACGGTCATTGTGACTAGTCAGAGTCTTATTCCAGATATCTATAACGTCATTGTGACTAGTCAGAGTTTCTTATTTCCAGATATCTATAACGTCATTGTGACTAGTCAGAGTTCTTATTCCAGATATCTATAACGTCATTGTGACTAGTCAGAGTTCTTATTCCAGATATCTATAACGTCATTGTGACTAGTCAGAGTTCTTATTCCAGATATCTATAACGTCATTGTGACTAGTCAGAATTCTTATTCCAGATATCTATAACCTCATTGTGACTAGTCAGAGTTCTTATTCCAGATATCCATAACGTCATTGTGACTACCACTTCTATTTCATTAATTTGTGTGTTATTTTAACTAAATTCTGTATTCACAAATCCAAATTCTTCATGACCATGTCAGACAATATATTTCCATATAAACCACTGTAAGCTTTACAAGATATTTATCTGACATATTTCTTTAATCTTTTTTATTACAACCTTTAGACCCCCTGGCGTGTTTGTAATTGTAGACTCAAATTGTATACACAAGTGTTTTAAACTTGATAACTGCCTCAATAAAGTTGTTAAAAAAACAACAAAAAAAAAAACATGGGTGCCGAGAAGACTTACGCAAAGTATAGACAGATGTATCGTCGCTTATAACTCCTTCGGCAAGCCTCCTCGCTCCTCCAGATGCATTTTAGGAACTGGGATATCCTTCAAGATGGAGACGAGGAGACACAAAATCAGGTCCATTTTGTTGAACGGAGGGTCAACAAAACATAGAAAAACGTTTAAACGGAAACGGTGGTGCATTGAACACTCTGTTGTGCTACGCAAATGCACTGCCTTTATAATACGGCAGGGTTTGTGCACGTCGCTGCTGATTGGGTAACACCTCTGACACACCCACCAAATGAGAGGAAACGCACCTCAAAGCCTGTTGTTCACCATTTGTAGGAAACACGGCGTTCAACCCGGAAACCGTAGCAAACCAGTGCACACTGTTTTCAGACTGAACGTGCCCCAGCTCTCAGCCAATCATCTCTCTGTGTTTACAGACCTGCTGCTTCAGCCCAACATCTCTGGGTCCTCCTCCGTGGACGGGGTCTCCGAGGCCCAGCAGCAGGGGTTTCACGTGCTCTGGGGCTCCACCTTCACCATCAGCTGCTCCGTCCAGCCACAGTACCCAGGAGGCTCCTTCCAGCTCAACTTCACCTCCTCCACCTCAGCACTCAACTACACCAAGCCAGCTGTCAATCACTCCGCCCACTTCCTGTTTCCTGCTGCAGAGCCCGCCCACCAAGGAAGCTACAGCTGTGTTTATGACGTCTATGTATTTTCTCATGACTTCTTCTCTGAGAGCCGTCTGATCTCTCTCACCGTCGCAGGTAAGCTGACTGTTTACATGCAGGTTTGGAAAATGTGATCCGAACGGAGGGAAAATGATCAGCTGACAACAGAGAAGCTTCCGTTCTGTAATCAAGGATTGGGCTTATTTTTATAATTAAGGACTTTGCTTATTTCATAAGAATTTTACTTAATTTTATACTTAAGGAATTTTATTATTTCATTAGAATTTTAATTAATTTTATACTTACAGAGTCTATATGTAAGAATCAGAAATTGCTTGTTCACAGCGACACCTGTGGCCGCAATGTCAACGAAAGTCAGCGTCCTGTTGCTCGCTCTACATTGACATGAACGAGCACCGGTCTAAACAGTGAGGCGACACACGTCAGCTAACACACAATATCACTCTGTATTTCACCTGCTGGGCAGTAATGTTAGCTGACCAGACGAAGGTCTCTCCATGGATCAATGCTGATTCTAGTGCTGGCTTTTCCTGTCTCAGCCTGCCGACCGCGGAGGGAACGGGGGGGGAGGGGGGAGACACCGACACCGACACCCGGTCGGGGGGGAGGGGGGAGACACCGACACCGACACCCGGTCGGGGGGGAGGGGGGAGACACCGACACCGACACCCGGTCGGGGGGGGGGGGGAGACCGACACCCGGTCGGGACGATAATGTAACTCTCTGCGGAGCTCCGTCACTTCACAAGATACGGGAAATCTCTGTTGGTCTGGCGGAGCGGCAGCATTTATTTCTGCAAAAACGTCCACTATTCACTAGATATTCTCAGAGCTAAACTAACTCTCTGCAGTGTGTAGTGTGCGCGCGTTCACATGGAGTTGGAGCGAGCCGAGCGCGGTGTGCAGGCAGTTCATGTCAATGTAGCGCGAGCAACGGGACGCTGACTTTCATTGACATTGCGGCCACAGGTGTCGCTGTGAACAAGCAATTTCTGATTCTTACATATAGCCCCTTTAACAAATAAAGGAATTCTGTCCACAGAAAAAACGCTAAAATAAATATAAATGACATTTACAATGAAATTAAATGGCTCTTATGAAAGGCAAACTCTATGTAGAAAGAAAGAGCTGGCTGCAGCAGCAGCAGAAACCCAGCAGACAGCAGCTGGTTTGGATAACTGACAATCAGCAGCTGCCACGCGGCCACCATGCTTCATGTAAACTTACTAACATTATCTGCTGAGAATTAATATCTGAACAGCATTACCAGTCTTGTTAGCAAAATACAGGACTTATTCACAACTGAAACATATTTTTGGGGGACTTTAACATACACATTTTTAAATATCTAACTTTACACTGTTACGTTTGTATTGTGGCAACTTAAAGGTAAATATTCACTCCAACTTCACCTGAAGGCGCACGTTTTGTACGGCGACCCTCGTGATCTTGCAGATTGCTACAAATCAAGAGAAATTAATTTAAACATTGGAGCAGGTGCAGGAGAAGGCCAGTAATTAAGGTCACGTTCGTCTGGCCATATAAAGCGCCATAACAAGCAGCGAGCTAGCACAAACTAACGCTAATTCACCAACATGTTTACCGTGTTCATGGGAAGACTTCACCCCCCCCCCCTCGCCCCCCCTCGTGAAAATGTCCGGGAACTCCGAGTTCACGAGCTGTTTACGCGGTTTATCATGTCATAATCACGAGTTAACGAGCTACATTTGACGGTAGTCAGTTTATACAATGATATGAAGTAATTAATGATAACATTAATGGAAGACAGCGCGGTTTTGCAGCCGTGTCAGTTGAAACACTCATTGGAGCGAACGGTTAAAAAGCACAATTTGCTCGACCCAAACAGCTTAAAACTATTTTCCAAAAGAGTTTCGCTAGCTAACGTTAGCCCATTGTGTCTTAAGGTGAACTGAAACAGACGCTAACCGTCAACATTATCCTCGGTGGGCAAGTCTGAACATGTCTGATTAACGTGAAAGTACGACGGTGGCCACTCGTTAATAATACAAAACGTTTCATCATGCATCCAAAAATTGAAACGACTAGCCAATATAATCACATTTTAAAGCAAAATATCAATAAACCGGTGAGCTTTAGTAGTGATGGCGAGATGAAGCTTCATGAAGCATTGAAGCTTTCCAGCAAATTGTTTCGGAAAAGGGTTCATTACTCGAGGCTTCATGTGCTCACGCAACCCCCTGGTGGCCAAAGAGTGTAAAACAGGCAGATATGATCTTAACCATGTGATCTGTATTTTGCGCCAGTAAAGGCTATAAACAATGAATAAAAAATCTATTACCATGTAATCCATTTATATCTATAAAATATATAGTATAATGTCTATTTTCTAGTTAGTAAATAACATTCATGTATAATAAACTGTAATTGTTTTGTGAGTAATGCATCTTATGTGTGTAAACCAATCCTTTGGTCAATAATTGTATTGTAGTGTAGTGTAATATAATATATAATGGCAGGAAGGGCAATAGTAGTGTTCTGTGTCACTTCTGGAAAGTAGCATTGGTTTAACCAGGCAGAGGACAGTGAATGTGCTTGTGTAACTTGGGAAAGGGCATTGAATATGCTTGTGCAACAATGATGTACAGTACAGGGGAGACTTTATTAGTTTTTATTTAGAAACAATAGCTTCTCAACAGTATTTGGGCTTAGGCGATTCCTTTTTTTGGATACAATTTCTCCTGCTTTTGAAAACACCCTTTCACAGGGCACAGATGATGCTGGGGTGCAAAGAAACCCAACAGCAAGTTTATATAGATGCGGGTAGATTAATTTTTGTCTATCCCAGTACTGGAGAGGGTCCTCCAGTCTTCCAATGTTCGGTTCAGATAGGAAGCGCTGGACCTCCACAGTAGCGTCTGCTGTGACGTTGTGGGTTCTCCGAGCCTCCATCACACTGTCGTCCAAATGACGCCACAGTTTGTTACCTGAGAAGTACACACAGACCATGTTAGTGAGTGTAGTGATAATCAAAATTGACCTCAAAACCAAACATACAAACTACCTTGGGTTACAGGTTGAGCATCATGTGATGTTGATGGCTGATTAGATGCTGACTCCGGGGTTTGAGCAGACCTTATAATAGCAGCACACTCAGATGTTAGCCTTTTTATGGCTTCGTTGGCTTTTATTGCACTGAAAAATCCAATAACTTTGAACCTAGGGTCCAGTAGTGTTGCCAATGACACGATGCTCATTGACTGCAGGTTGTGTAGCCTCTCCCTGAGCTGCCTTATGAGGTGGTCTCCCATTTCCCGAGCCACTGCAGCTGCCGTGTTTGACATGTCCTCCTGCAGCATCTGTTCCAGCATTTTCAGTAGTGGCACTACCTTTGATCCCGAAACCTTTAATTCTGCCGAAAGCTCCACAGTGGCATCATTAAATGATGATAGTAAACAAAGGCACCCACTGACAGTGTTATACTCATCTGAGGTCAGTGAGGCGATGTCAGTCTGTAGACCAGCTAAAGCAGCTCCCACTGGCTCTCTGAGCTCCACCAGGCGGTGCAGCATGTGGAAGGTCCTGTTCCAACGAGTGTCTACTTCTTGGAGAAGCTTCAGTTTCGGTCTCCCCATGTCATTTTGCACCTGTGCAAGCTTCTCCTTCAAAAAAATACAGTTTAGCAATTAATTTCGTCACAGCAGCAGTAACACAAACAAAATATTAGCATTATCAAAAATTGTAATAAAGTCAAAGAACATACCTTAGCAGTGGTGCTACTTCTAAAGTATCCAACCAGCTTCCTTGCCTTGGTCCGGATGTCAGAGAGCACAGGAGTCAGGTCAAGAGCCTTTTTCACGATGAGGTTCAGAGTGTGCGCTATGCAAATGGTGTGACGCAGCCTCAGTTCCCTGCCACGGGCAATCATATTAGGAGCACCGTCGGTAACAAGACATGTAACCTTATTAGTTATGCCCCACTCCTCCATGAGGGAGGCTTTCACAGAGGCTATATTTTCCGCAGTGTGTGCCTGAGGGAATTTCAATACTCCTAATAAGACAGTTTGCAGACTGGTTTTCTCATCTACAAAATGGCAGGTAACTGCCAGGTAGGCATCCCTGTTGATGGATGTCCACATGTCAGATGTAAGGCTCACTGCAGTCACCTTCTGCACTATAGCTTTGGCCTTCTCCTTTGCGATGGTGTATTTGGCCTCCACCATGGCCTTTATAGCCTAAAGGAAAGAAAAAAACAGTGCTTAATTGTCAGATGTAATATCAAAATACTCTTTTTCTTTATCCATGCACCCGTACACACCTGCCTTGTGGGGATAACATATGTGGGGTCTAATTTAGTCACAAAGTCCCTAAATCCCACATCCTCCACAATACTGAAGGGCTGTGTATCCTTCACAATCATGGACACCAAGGCCTCATCCAGCTCTTGTTTTCTGGTGGCTGGAAAAAAAAAAGAGAATCTATGTAACTACAGTGTCTGTTACTTTTCTTTCATTTGCATGATTAGCAAAAGTCAACATAGTAAAATTGTGACAGTATATTTGTAATATTTTTTATGACCTACCTTGGCTCGGTTCACCTCCAGTTGCCTCCCTGTTCTCATGCAAGGCACGATAATGCCTTAGCATGGATGAAGTGTTTTGATTGTAACCCAACTCCTTGGAGCACAATAAACACTTCACCTTTGAATAAAAGAAAGATAGTGAAAAATAAAGTTTTTGATAAGCAAACATAATGCATCTGTAATAATGTTATATGTAGCCTACCTTATTGGGAGAAATCATCTTGAAGTGTTCCCATACAGGGGAAGTCCTCCTCTTCCTTGCCGGCTCCATCCAAGCAACTATCCTAAATCTCACAGTAGCCTAAATCTAAAACTATCCTAAATCTCACAGTAGCCTAAATCTAAAACTATCCTAAATCTCACAGTAACCTATATCTAAAACTATCCTAAATCGCAAATTATCTAAACTGTCAAAATACCAAAACTCTCAAATTATCTAAACTCTCAAAATACCAAAACTCTCAAAACTCTCAAACTCTCAAACTCTCAATACTCTCAAACCATCACAAACGCACATTTTGAAGCGAATCCATGGGGTTTATATTGCTGTCAAACCCATGTCAAACCTCGCGCCAAGATCTGAACCACTTCCTGAACCAGTCACGCGGTATGGCCGGGCAGCGAGGCTTCGGACGTCATCGATGACGTCATTGGTCTAAAACGATACAAGCCTCGATACGCGCATCGCGGAAAACTTCCGGGATTACTCGACACACGCTCCGAAGCCTCGGCACGGCACGTAACATCACTAAGCTTTAGTAAGGAGATACTCACCAGTCTCTCCTTCTCATGCTCCTCGCGGGTCCTTTCCATGCTTGATGCGAGTGAAAGAAAATGGCTGCCGTCAAATTCCTCTCCAAGCACCTGCCCAAATACCCGGATGTTCAAAACGACACTCATAGGTGTTGAATACCGTCAACTCTGTAATGTAACACCCACACTATATGTTTTATCACCAGTACAGAGCTCTTTCTATCATAATCAACACCAGTACCTCAACACTTCACTCTAAAGGGGCCGAACACTAGAATTTTAACTCTGGTGATTTTGCTGTGACATTTGACAAAGGTGGCATTAAGTCACAGTATTTACAGACTTAGTATTTGGCTATGCAAGTGCCACAGAAAAAAACTGCACTGCACATTATGTAATGTATTTACATCACAATTCATAATGAAACACAATCAGCTAAAATTCATACTTATTTCAAAGGAAATCTGTTCCTCCTGTTTTATAACGGCCTCGAGCTGATTCCGTCCGTAAAATGCCGGCTTCCTCAGCACGAGGTCATTGGGCAGACCGGTGACCTCGATGTGTAAAGTTCTGTTGACCCGGACCCGGTAGGGGAGCCGTCCACATCCACCCGCTGACACTTTAAAATAAAAAAGACAACAGTTAGGGCATATATAAATTCAGAAAAAAGGTTAACATAGGTTATGTATGAGGTCATTCTGTGTAAAACAAACCATTTTTTTTAAAGTAAAGTTCATCATGATTTTGAGCATTCTATACAATACAATATACAAAGTTTATAGACCTTCACATGTGAAAGAATAGAACAGGATACAGACTCACTGAGCACTTTACTAGGAACAAACATCAGAATGGAGAAAATGTGATCTCAGTGTCTTTGATCTCCTGTGATTTTGACCACAACAGTCTCTGGAGCCGGGGTCGGAAACCATAGAAGCTTAACCAACGGCACACTAGCACTAAGCAGTGATTGTTGATGAGATGTTTGTACTGTAGGTAGAGATGGGTAGGTTACCAAGGAGGAAGTGGGTATACTCCTATATATTCCAATGGCTTTTCAGCTGATAGGTACTGGGTATAGTGTAAACCACCAGGAAAAAGAGATGGGTATACTCAGTGTTCCTGCCTATAGCCTCCACTAAACCACTGACAGTGAGTGTGCAACACAGTTTGTTTTGGAAATGTTTAAGTTCCCTCTCATCCGTATACCAAATGACCTCTATCACAAGACTCAAGTGCCTCAGATATATTCCTGTGTACTGACTAGAGGCATGTGTGCGATTAGTCGTCTAGTCGATTAAACGTTGCTACCCTCGCTAGTCGGCACCAGAAATACAAGTCGGTTGAATGTATTATTAATATCATTATTATTTTATCAATGTACAGATTTAAATGACATATTGACATATGCTGTCTCAGCTGTTGCTGCAGAGAGCTGCAGCTAATGTAAGTTTAAACTTCAGTTTAAATGTCAAGGACATTTGTCGTTGGGAACATCACTAATTATCACATCGTATACATCACATTATATGTATGAAGTATGAAAGGAATGGATATTTCCTCTGTTCCTCTTTCTTTGCGTGTTTTTACATGTGTCCCTTGCATTTTTGATGAGAAGAAGTAATATTGGAGGGCAAGAGGCAAATGAGGGAAATGACAATTTGGAGAGCTAAGATGTGTTCATTCAGATCATATTTAGCTCGTCTGTGAACATGTTTACTCTAATTTCATTAAATGTGTTAGTCTGAATTATGTCAGAAACTGTTTGTGCAGTCAATTGCACGACAGCTCTATAATAGTTATATACATTAAGACATATAGAACTCAACAATAGAGAAGAAATACATGCAACTGAAAATGCAGAAAAAAGAGCTTACTGTATTTCTGGTTGAAGATGTCCTGGAGCTTCTTCACCAGAGTGTGAATCCCTGGATTCAGCTGTGGCTGCTGATGAAGAGCTGGATAAACATATATTGAGAGAACATGTTAAAGATGGGGTCTGCGATTTATCCATTATACACTTTTTGTTATATTGGTTGAAATGGTCTTTACACCCCGACAGCAATCCGTTTCTTATGAGCACTGAAAAATGACCGGAAAAGATCCGTCATCTGTAGCTGCTGTAATCCTGTAAAAACGTCTACCAGTCAGTAAAAATGGTCCCGGTTGTAAGGAACCAATCAGAAGCCTCCCTGCCTCCCTGCTCGTACTCTAGCCTCAGCGTGCACCAGCGTGAACTCAAAGCGCGTGTCCGCCGCACGTTCACTGGAGAGTGGAAGAGAAAACTCAGCTCTTAAAACACCGGACAACGAGAACGAACTCGTACCACTATTACCATATTATCGAAAAATACAACTTTGATTTAGTTGTTTATGTTCTGTTAGTTTACTTTATAAGATACTGCAGGTTTAAACTATTTATTCTAACAGCTCAAAGTGAAGTCAGACAAACAGGATTATCAACGAGGGGAGACGGCGGATAGAAAACATTGCCGAACAAAATTTACGTTACTCAAACTGCTTTTTCAGTTACAGAAACAAACGAGTGGACTGATCTCCCTCCAGATATTAGAGTAATGTTAAAAAGGGTCGTGTTGTCTCAGCAGGTATCTCTCTCTTTCCCTCCCCTCTCTGCTGCTCTGTGGCCGGCTCTCCAGCGAGCTGCCGCCCCCCCCCCTCCGTCAACCAGGAAATAAAGCCCCTCGTCTACAGACCGGTCTCTTGAGAGAGCTCCAGCTCATAGCGGGGTCTGTGTGAGTGAATGCCCGGGTGGAGAGGTGGCGATCCCGGCAGGAGCTAGCTAGCTGTGCCGGCAGTTTGTGGAGCTTCTAAACTCCGACAACAGTGGAGAAAATGTTTGATTCGCCATCTAACATCGTAAAACTGTCAATATTCTAAATCTACACCGTTGATTTCTCGCCTCAACATTTTTCAGAAGTGAATTTAGTGATGAAATAGCTCCGAAAAATGTGAAGCAGTTACGATGCGGCGGTGCTCGTGCATGTGTGTGGGGGGCGTTGCCTTATAAGGAGTTTCGAGGGGAGGGGGGGGGTTAGACGGAGCTCCTGAGGCGATGCGACTTTCAAATTATGCTAGTTTTCCAAGATCGCAGACTCCAGCTTTAATCTCATACTGTGCTACGCCTTCTAAGAAAACACGCATTACATCAAACACAAAGTTATCTGATACATTGAAGTATGACAATGAATTGAGTATACTATTGCATTTGATCCCAAAACAAGAATTTTCCCTTGGATTCTCGACAAGATAATTGTAATGGTCCTCATTAGTTAATTTGGTGCGCAACATCAGTCGTGGATCATTTTCACTAAACACTGTTTGAGCGGATGCTTTATCAATAAGACACATTCTGCAGTAATAGGTGGCAGAGAAGGATTCCACATAACCTAATATTGAGTTGAGACCTAAATTGTCACCTGTTATTTGTGCAATGGTGCCATAGACCGGTTGTTCAGCAAATGACACTTTCATTCCCCTGTTCTCTAGTACCTTTACATCTTCTATAAATGGAGTAAGTATTTTGTCAATGCCATATTTCTTTGCATCTTGGGAATGAAACAAAGAAATAAGATGGATATTCATCAGGGATGAGTTTAGACGTGGTGGTAAATTGCGGAGTGTAAAATATAAACATCCAAGCTTATGAATGCCTTGTTTTGACCCTAGTGGATTTGATGTTTCAAAGTCATCATAATAAACTTGAATTTGTAATGCATTTTTTGATTTTGAATACAATGGGTGATTTTATAGTATTTTCCATCACAGAAATCCTGGTATAAGCTACCAAGAGCAGCAGATTTATTAATTTGATAACACACTTCTTCATTCTTGAAAATGAACTCTAATGTTTTTAACAGTACGGTATGTAAATGAAAGTGTCATTTACTGGTACCTGCTCATATATTCCAGATACTTTGTTTCTCTTTGAATCATACCTCACTCCTAAGTGAATTTCTAGCGGTTCAACAACACCCCATTTTTCACTATAATACTTTGTCAATTTAGAGTTTGTTTAAGTCACTAAACGGATTGAAAGTATTGTCGAAGACTTCTTCTACTGCACTTCTACTGGGATTATCAGCAGGCACTGCACTTAACACTTGTTCTTTAAGATTAGCATGAACTTCACTGACATACTCCTCCATGCTTTCAACAACAGATAACACAACATTGTTGGCGACACCACTGCGCTGTAACTTTGCTATGATCCAAGCACACATATCTTTAGACATCTGGGATGTTGAAGGTTGATTTATCACATCTAGGTCCATGTCAGAGGCATCTTCTTGTGAGCTCTGCTCACCTAAATCTGACTGATGTGGTGTTTGCATATTAACATTGCTGCTTGTGCCCATGTTAACAGTACTATGGCAACCATTTAAATGCTTTCTAAAACCTGCATAACTTTTAAACTGCAATGAACATCCTTCTTGAGCACAAATAACAACATTTTTTGCCTGGATATAACCCATGAGAAAACTTAAGGTGCTGAATTAATGCAGTAGGTGCATCATGCAAGGATCCACAAATATGACACCTATACATTGTTCAAGGACTTGGCTCTTAGCTTCTATTTATGAACGTGGCTCTTTGCCATTAGGCTTTGTCTGATGTGCCAACACAAATGCTGTAGACTAAGAAAAAAATACTTTTTGCCAAAATATAACCTATGCAAAAAATTAAAGTGCTGAATAACTGCACCAAGTGCATCGTACAATGACATACATATGTTGCATGTATACATTTTTTAAGAACTTGGCTCTTAGCTCCTGTTCATAAACTTGGCTCTCAACTCCTTCACCTTTGGACTCTCTTTAGTGGGATCAACATCGATGCTATAGACCGTTGTCTGGAGGAATGTGTACATGTTGTTGAGTGCATTGTCATAACTTACACTGAAAACAAAGTGCACTTTGAAGAGTTCATCAAAGGCTGCCACTGACGTGTTTCCCTGGCAGGGATGAGCTTCTTGTCCACCACAACGTAGTAAGTGCTGATGGCCCGCTTGCCAGTTCCAGAAGCAAGAAGGTTTGGCTGGTTATGTCCCTCCTGGTTCTCTAGGTGTTCTTCAAGGCTCCTGCATGACTGCGAGAAAAATTACATGTTAAGTCGCATCATAATATTGCCTTATTCTGTGCCATATATCCCACTTCAATCACAATTAAATTTGTAGATACCTTGTGAAACACAACTAGATGATGTGCCGATCTTCTGTGTTTTCTTTGTAAAAGGCTGAGGTGGCAGGATATGCAGGAGCAGCAGGAAAGCTGCCATATCACTGTCCCACTCTGTCAGAAGAAAAAAAGTCTTTTATATGAACCACACGTTTCTTTCCTTCCAAACTTAATTTCCAAGCCATTTAACCTACTGCCCCGACCCTCTCAGGGTTTCTGGGCCCAAAGGACCATCTTATTTCATTATTTCATCAGCTGTTTAGTCTCAAGTTACATCTTTAAAAAAATAGATAGCTTGGATTTTTTAAAAGTGTGGTTGTATGAGGTATGTATGGATAGTCAGTGTATTACCTACAGGAGAAGGGAATCGGCACGCCTCCACTTTCGAGAAGCAGAGGAGAAGGGAAGCTAAAAAAAATGAACTGCTATGGACATGGCCAACAGCAAAACTTTTTTGGCCACTTAGAAAAAAATAAATGAAAATAAAAACAACAACAAACATAATCAGCTTAAGTGTACGCTATATTTAGAATATTTTCACGGCTTTGCCTTGCTGTCAGACAGACTTGTTCGGGAAACCCCCTATAAATACAGTGAGGTAAAGCGGAGAAAATATTCTAATTATAGAGTATAGTTAAAAGGACTGATTTTTTTTTTTTTAAGTAGCTGAAATACACTTTCCTGCTGACCCTGTCCACAGCAGTACATTGCTTAGCTTTTGCCAGTACTCGTCTCTGCTTCGCCGAACTGTGGGCGTGCTGACCGCCATCTCCTGTAGGTAATACTCTGGCTATGGAGAAGTACCTCATACAACCACACTTAAGATAATCCAAACTATCCATTTAAGTACTGTGCATGACAGAATGCATTGATTTCATTTGGCCTTTAATTGAGTACCTGGTGATCCTCTGAGGATTCATCATTGTTCTGATTCCTGGCAGACCTCAGTAAACTCTGGAGCACCGGGGGGGCCGTAAGGCTCTCTGCTTCTCTGATCACCTTTCTTTTAAATGATGTATGCCACTTCTCAAGCAGTTTGGCAGCGGTTTCTGGTCCAAATAGGAGGCTGAAATCTTGATGTATCTACAGCAACAGAGACATGAAAGAACATGTCTGGTTAAATTTACATTTCTGACAATCACATGCTAAGCTTATAGCTATGAATTGCAGATGCCAATACTTAGCAGCCCTTTCGTGTCCAGCAGCCTTGGAAACACTGAGAGTATGTTGTGCGATTCATCAGGATTGTGGATGAGGCGCTGTCTATACTCAAAGGTTTCCTTCATCTTCTGCAGGAGGATTTCTCTGTCACCGGTGTGGTTCATCAAGGATATGACTTCTTTACAACGCTCCTCATCCAACTGACCACCAATCTGAGGCAGCTCCCTCTCCGGTCTTGGACCTCCTCCTCCCGCCTTCTGCTTTTTCGGTTCCTTGGACCCAAGTTTTGTCTTCCTCTGAACTGTCTTGAGCCGCCATGCCAGAAATCCAGAGCCACTTTGGCTGTCGTAAAAATGTTCCTAACCAAGGACAGACATAATTAAATTAGCTCATAATCAGCTATAGCAGGAACCAGCTTGCAACAATGTATATAGTAGAAATTAAATTCAAGCACTGAACCAGTTTTAGGGTGATTCTGAAACAGACACCCTGTTATCACCATCTATAACATTAGAGAATGTATTGAAACCATCTTTTGTGTGATACCATCCCCCCCAACAGAGTTGCCACACAAAGTGACGATGGTTGCTAAGAAAGGTTAGAGCTACACACCTAGCTAAAACAAAAACAGTCTAATTTCACAGGCTGGCAATAAATCCTATCACCATGAAGGTTCTAATGTTCAGTTTTCGTTTTAACTGTTTTAGAGAGGTCTTTATTCAACTTCCTGGTCATTTTGGATGCTATAGTTTGTGGTGCAGCTGAATCGTATTGTGTTATCCTGAGAGCTGCCCCTAACATTTGGCCCATCACATTTTTATCAGTGATGGTAGACCAATTAAAAACCTCTCAGTATAACCAATACAGTTGAACAGCATCACAAACTACAGCACCCAAAAATGACCATAAACTTGAATAAATACCCCTCTAAAACAGTAGAACAAAAACTGAACATTAGAACTTTTGGGATGGGTTTATTTAAAGACTGCTATGTTTACCTGCATTAGTTTTATTTAGGTGGACAAAATAAACTGGCAACTTGTGCATTAATAATCCAGTGGGCACTGTACAGTGTCAAGTTCATCCACTCAGTAATTTCTTAATGCAAAAATACACTTTAAAAGGAATTTAATGAAGATAAATACAAAACTTACATATCCTTTCCGAGAGAGAGGATCTTTTAATGCTGGGAACAAGGTGACAATTCCCAGAGCGTATTTCTCTTTAGTGATTCGCTGAGGAATTCTCCTGCAAAGAAAAAAAAAGGGAATTGTTTGCTTACATAAACAAGCATCAATGCTTTATCGGGCTGGAATGATTACCACATTACTTCAGTAATGCGCGTTATCTAGAGCAGAGTTTAGCTTTTTACTATCATTGCAGCTTTTTCTCCAATGGCATTCAAGAAAAAACTAATGTCATTTCACAATTAAACATTACTTGTAACAATCAGTAATTTGGCCCCAACAGGCCTAAATTTCAGTATCATTCAGTATGTGAATTTATTTAAACCCCCCCCCCCCAAAAAAAAACAAGTTAAATAGCTGTTAACTATCTAACCCTGGTATCGTAAACTTACCCTTCTGTCTCAACCATGTGTGCTGCAAGAATGTTGATCATATGCCTTCTTCTACTGTCACATAGAGTCCCCGTCTCTTCAGATTCTGAAAGCACTGTTGTCCCTCCTGGTTCTGTCTGTAGAATCTGCTTTATCAGCTAAACGGATTGTAACAACGGAAGTTTTAATTTAAGCCTAGAGCAGCAAACTAGTTTCAGACATCATCATGATAGCATTGTAATGATTAAGTTGAGCCAAATTTGAAAGGAAAATTCAGATTTTTGTGAATGCAACATCAAGCCTTCAACATGTTTTAGTTTGTTGAATGGCAATTAAGAAATGTGTGTGTGTATGTATGTATGTATGTATGTATGTATATGTATATATATATATATATATATATATATATATATATATTATATTGTGTATATATATATATATTATATTATATATATATATAAATATTATATTTTATATATATATAAATATTATATTTTATATATATATATATATATATATATATATATATATATATAAAAAAAAAAAAATCAAGCACATGAAATAAATCAGAAAGGTGACAACTACGAAAATTTTGATATGATCTAAAATAGACATCTGATGACAAACTTACATCTCTGGCTGAAGAACTCTGAAATGCCTCTTCATCAACTCTCATTCGCTTTCGTGTTCTTGACGTTTCATTGTCTCTGCTACTCAACACGGAGAGGAAACTCCCACTGGGTGAGGATAGTGTGAATGGAGATGATACAGATGCACCTGAATCTAATAAAAGATAAACAATTAACCTTGTTTACAGAATTGTTGTGGATCGGATTTTGAAATCAGCCACGCTATAAACTATAAACGCTTTTAAATTTACCATCGTCGTGACTGTCCTTGATGACAAAGTAAATCCCTTGAACTGTGGATAAGTCTGCAAACACTGCTTCATCCACCTCAGTTCCACAATCATCTTCCACAGTAATCTTGTCCGAAGGGAAGGAGAACTTCTCTCTCACTAAGTGATGAGGTTAAAAGACAACATGGTAAATTGTTAAAAACATAAAATATAATAGCCAGTCAGTCTGAATTACTGGTTAGTCATATACCAATTGGGACATTTACCTTCAGAAATGAATTCCTCAAAATCGGCAACTTGTAATTTGATGTATTTCTTGCGGTTTTGATACTGCACCTTAATTATCATTTTGCCATCTACAACATGAGTCTGTAGAGAAAGAGGGACAACAGAACATTTCTTAGATACACCTTCAGTGCTAATTTAATTGATAAATATTTGTCTTTTATTACCCTAAACAACAATCAAAAACTTTCACTACACTCAAATGCTCGCAGATGGACCAACATATCCTTTTTGTAACTGAAGCTGTTTGGTATGCAGATGTTCTCTTTCTGCCTGACAGATCTGGAGCTTTACATACTGCTCTTCACACTTCTTATGATGACTGCGGTATCTTTGTATCCTGTCAAACAAACGCACTGAAAAACACAGAATTGTACCTTTATGCCAGCTTCCCTGTTATCTCATGAATTCTCAAGCTTAACTGAATAGTAATCAAGTGGAATCGGTGCTCAGTAAATACTTTGCCGTTAAATGTTACCTGCATGATTTTACTGAACAAGTGTCTAACGCTGGGAACGCATTGGAGGCATGGTGGCCACGTGGCGTCTGCATCGTGTGGCGTCTGCGTCGTGTGGCGTCTGCATCGTGTGGCGTCTGCATCGTGTGGCGTCTGCGTCGTGTGGCGTCTGCGTCGTGTGGCGTCTGCATCGTGTGGCGTCTGCATCGTGTGGCGTCTGCGTCGTGTGGCGTCTGCATCGTGTGGCGTCTGCGTCGTGTGGCGTCTGCATCGTGTGGCGTCTGCATCGTGTGGCGTCTGCGTCGTGTGGCGTCTGCGTCGTGTGGCGTCTGTGTCGTGTGGCGTCTGCATCGTGTGGCGTCTGCGTCGTGTGGCGTCTGCGTCGTGTGGCGTCTGCATCGTGTGGCGTCTGCATCGTGTGGCGTCTGCATCGTGTGGCGTCTGCATCGTGTGGCGTCTGCGTCGTGTGGCGTCTGCGTCGTGTGGCGTCTGCGTCGTGTGGCGTCTGCATCGTGTGGCGGCTGCATCGTGTGGCGTCTGCATCGTGTGGCGTCTGCGTCGTGTGGCGTCTGCATCGTGTGGCGGCTGCATCGTGTGGCGTCTGCATCGTGTGGCGTCTGCATCGTGTGGCGTCTGCATCGTGTGGCGTCTGCGTCGTGTGGCGTCTGCGTCGTGTGGCGTCTGCGTCGTGTGGCGTCTGCGTCGTGTGGCGTCTGCGTCGTGTGGCGTCTGCATCGTGTGGCGTCTGCATCGTGTGGTGGCTGCATCGTGTGGCGTCTGCGTCGTGTGGCGTCTGCATCGTGTGGTGGCTGCATCGTGTGGCGTCTGCGTCGTGTGGTGGCTGCATCGTGTGGCGTCTGCATCGTGTGGCGTCTGCGTCGTGTGGCGTCTGCATCGTGTGGTGGCTGCATCGTGTGGCGTCTGCGTCGTGTGGCGTCTGCATCGTGTGGTGGCTGCATCGTGTGGCGTCTGCGTCGTGTGGCGTCTGCATCGTGTGGTGGCTGCATCGTGTGGCGTCTGCATCGTGTGGTGGCTGCATCGTGTGGCGTCTGCGTCGTGTGGTGGCTACATCGTGTGGCGTCTGCATCGTGTGGCGTCTGCGTCGTGTGGCGTCTGCATCGTGTGGCGTCTGCATCGTGTGGCGTCTGCATCGTGTGGCGTCTGCGTCGTGTGGTGGCTGCATCGTGTGGCGTCTGCATCGTGTGGCGTCTGCATCGTGTGGTGGCTGCGTGATTGACGCTTGGTCGTCCACACCAGCTGGGTTTCAGCTGCTGCTGCTGTCAGCTCTTTCTTTCTACATTGAGTTTGCCTTTCATAATAGCCATTTCATTTCATTATAAAGAAGATCTCCAAGGGTTCAAGGGTCAATGCATGTTTCACAGCACTGCCTGCACATATTTCAGAATAAAAGCCTCGTGTTAAAGGGACTATTTGTAACTTATCACGCGCATAAATCTTAACGGGTCGGAATCCCATGCGCGCTCGCGTATGGGTACGCGAGCGCGCAGCAGCTCTGCTCCTGCTGCCTGCTTGCACACCGCGCTCGTTCTCACCCGCTCGGCTCGCTCCAACTCCACGTGCACGCGCGCACACTTCAGAGAGTTAGTTTAGCTCTGAGGATATCTAGTGAATGTGCAGTGGACGTCCTCCAGACCAACAGAGGTTTCCCGTGTCTTGTGAAGTGACGGAGCTCCACAGCGAGTTACGTTATCGTCGTTAGACTTTCCTGTATATTTGTCAGTCCAAGCCAAGTATACTTAGACTTTTCTGTATATTTGTCAGTACAAGCCAAGTATACTTAGACTTTTCTGTATATTTGTCAGTACAAGCCAAGTATACTTAGACTTTTCTGTATATTTGTCAGTACAAGCCAAGTATACTTAGACTTTTCTGTATATTTGTCAGTACAAGCCAAGTATACTTAGACTTTTCTGTATATTTGTCAGTACAAGCCAAGTATACTTAGACTTTTCTGTATACTTGTCAGTATGAGCCAAATATACCTATGTATACGTTTGTTAAGAATATCTCTGATAAGTACTTTAAAAGTAAACTGAAAGTATACCAACTTATTTTAAGTTTAAAGGAAGTATACTAATAGCACACTTGAATAAACTTCATTTTGGTAAGGGCAGAAAAAAAATGACTGAGTAGAGTTTGTGGTGAGATTGTTTTTGTCACTCTTCTTCCTTATCTCTTTACATGAGTTTTAATCTCACCAACGACAGATTATACTGACAAACAGTGCTGGACCGGCCATCTGGCATACCGGGCGTTTTCCCGGTGGGCCGACGTCCTTTTGGAGCCGACGTATGTCCTTTGATGAAGGAGGAGAGGGAGAGAGATGAGGGAGGAGAGGGAGAGAGATGAGGGAGGAGAGGGAGAGAGATGAGGGAGGAGAGGGAGAGAGATGAGGGAGGAGAGGGAGAGAGATGAGGGAGGAGAGGGAGAGAGATGAGGGAGGAGAGGGAGAGAGATGAGGGAGGAGAGGGAGAGAGATGAGGGAGGAGAGGGAGGAGAGGGAGAGAGATGAGGGAGGAGAGGGAGAGAGATGAGGGAGGAGAGGGAGAGAGATGAGGGAGGAGAGGGAGAGAGATGAGGAGGAGAGGGAGAGAAATGAGGGAGGAGAGGGAGGAGAGGGAGGAGAGGGAGAGAGATGAGGAGGAGAGGGAGAGAGATGAGGGAGGAGAGGGAGAGAGATGAGGGAGGAGAGGGAGAGAGATGAGCGAGGAGAGGGGGAGAGATGAGGAGGAGAGGGAGAGAGATGAGGGAGGAGAGGGAGAGAGATGAGGGAGGAGAGGGAGAGAGATGAGGGAGGAGAGGGAGAGAGATGAGGGAGGAGAGGGAGAGAGATGAGGAGGAGAGGGAGAGAGATGAGGGAGGAGAGGGGGAGAGATGAGGGAGGAGAGGGAGAGAGATGAGGGAGGAGAGGGAGAGAGATGAGGAGGAGAGGGAGAGAGATGAGGGAGGAGAGGGAGAGAGATGAGGAGGAGAGGGAGAGAGATGAGGGAGGAGAGGGAGAGAGATGAGGAGGAGAGGGAGAGAGATGAGGGAGGAGAGGGAGAGAGATGAGGGAGGAGAGGGAGAGAGATGAGGGAGGAGAGGGAGAGAGATGAGGGAGTTAGTGTAGAGTTTGCAGTAAGCAGTTATGTGCTCGCAGCCTGGCTCAACATGTCATGAGAGATGAGCAGAGCTCGAAGTGAGCCGGTACGTAGCGGTACGCAGTATGTTAATCATTTCACTCCTTGGCGTATCCGTGACTTTTTCATGCGTACCGGAGCTTCTCACAAGCTGCCGGTCCTCTCCTCTGCTCTCTCCGTATCAGGTTCTCTGGGAGATTCATAACGGTGATACATAACGGCGCAGCGCCTGCGTATTTGCGCCGCGTGGGTTCCTATAGGGAGCGGAAGCGCCGCGCTATTAATCTCCGCTCGAGCTGAAGCCTCGCTGTTCACATCAGAAGCGCATTTCTCTGCTTCTTCTGATCCTCTGCTGTTTACTATCCATCTCTCTCTGTCTGTCTGCTTCTGTGTGTCTGTCAGGGGCGGGGCTAAAGAGGGGGGCGGGGCCAAAGAGGGGGGCGGGGCCAAAGAGGGGGCGGGGCCAAGGAGGGGGCCGGGGCGGGGCTAAAGAGGGGGCGGGGCCAAAGAGGGGGCCGGCACGGGCCCCCCCTGGAATCTAAATGCCCCCCCCATCAGAGTCTGAATGTGATAGGTCCAATAAGACTCAACAAACATTAATGATGATCTGATGTATTACTGATATACTGTATGAGACCAGCTGAAACTCTCAAAAAATGGAAAAAGGAATTCAGCATCACTGTTTCTGGCACTGTAAAGCAATATAATCCTAAAAAGGGACAGCAGTGAAAAAAAAAATGAATTATAATTTATGAATATTAGTTTATGCTAGATATTCACACGCAAAGTTTATGCCAGAGGGGCAAATTATTCAGTTTTCTTTCCTGAGATTTAAAGATAAAATTAGAAGTTCAACATAAAATGCTGTTGCAGTGTACTTATTATTTTGTTATTTTCATTGTTTTAAAGTCACCAGAATTCAGGAAACACAGTCTCTGAAACTCAAATTTTTCTGGGGGAGGACCCCCAGATCCCCGCTTTGGTTTGAAATCCTCCTTATTTGTGACGTTTGAGGTCTCAAGGTTGGCAAGTATACAAAACAACCACTTTTGAAGGTATTTCCTCGAATAGAGCCTTCAACAAAACATGGTACACACAGCACAAACGGGCGGTGATGGGGCCGGTCTGGGACAAAATGCCAGGGCCGATTTTTTGTCCCAGTCCAGCCCTGGGCACAGGAACTGGGTGTGGGGCTGGATTGTGGACTGGTGTTGCATATCCTGAGTTTACTTTCACCCAGCATCCTTTAGCATAGCTTATCTGTATATAAACTATAGGCACATTTGTATTTATCAGAGAGACGTTGGACACCTTATCTTCCATGCTCTGCCAGTGCGGTGTGAGTACTGAATAGTACGGTATGTCCTAACCTCACCGTGATAACCTCTATCTCCCCCTTGGTGAATAATGGCATGCAACGTTCCCAACTCAACTGTACCAAGTTATAGGTATACTTTAATGTTACTGTACTACGTTCCACACAAATTCCTTTTTATAATACATGGTTATATGTAAGCCACTTTCTACACTGAACTTCTGCAAGGCGAACGATGGGGTTGATGCCAGCAATGGACATCCCTCCGATTGCACTGAATAGCCAAAATATTGTAGAATAGTTTTAGACTTATGACGGTAGATGGGTCCATATATAGGTCTATTACTGGCTGAAGTTCTTTGTTATATCGTTTATCCGTTTTACCTTTGTTTTTCTTACGTGATTTTCTTGTTATTACACGTTCTGCCTTTTTTGGATATTTGTTTTATACATCGAGGTGCCAGTTCTGATAAACCTTATCTTCTCCTAGAGGGTTAATTTCATCGTCTGATTTATTCAATAGTTTGCTGTCGATCTCTGTCATAGCTATTTCCAACCTCCACGTTACTGTGGACGTGAAGGGGAAACTGTCCAGTTACTCGTGCAAGTGCTCTTACTAATCATCAGTCTAATCAAAGAAGACACGCAGCCTATGGGTCCACTTGTTTAGATGAAAATTGCGTCCATTGGTAAAACATATTCTGTTCCCATCCTATCATTTTCAAATTCCCTATCCTCCTTTTTAGGCTTCTACTCTTAAGTTTATTTTGGTGGGATTTTGTTTAATTGGTCCTAAATGCGAATACTACCATGTTAGCTTCTGTGAATCTTTCGTTGAGCAATTAACCATTACTCTCACTTCCCCTTCAAACATGCATCGCTCGTCTGCAGGAAGGTTGTCTAATTTAATAACTTCTAAGCTCAAAGTCAATGGTTGGTCGGTTATGGCGGATCTGGCATGGATAAGTTCAATATTTGGTCTAACATTGACAATCTCAGTCACTTTATCTGGTGGTAATTTCCTTTGTTTTACTACTATAGTTCCAGCTGTTAATCATGCAATTAATCACCAACCTTTGCTTTTATGATTGATTCTAATGCTATGATGTTTTGCAGGCCGTATCTATACATTAGTAAGATCAAAATTAGTAGTCCTATTCCCCAAAAAACTCCCTCTATTGGCCCTTCTTTCCCCATGTTCCTGATGCTCCTGTATCTGGGTCTCTCTCTTATTCTTTTGGACTTTCTACTGAATTTTCAGCTGGACTTAGGCTGCTCATCATTTGTGTCCAGTCTCTGGGATCGTCTCTCCCCCTGTGGGCTCTGTGATCGTCTAGCTTCCTGTTGGGCGGTGTCACCATCCCCCTTTTCCGACCCAGGTTGTGTCTCTCTCCTGTCTGCCTTAGCCGTCCCTGCAGGGTCGTCTGCTCCTTCTGGATGCACTCTCTGTAATGGATCAGGGACGGCGGCCTCCTTTTCCTCTGTGGCACCTTTTACCTGCTGAAATATTACTTTGGGGATGCAAGACAAATGTTGGACATAACTCATTAGTTCTTTGTCCAACTGTTCCAGTGGAGGACCGTCATACGGACCCCTAAGATAAGGCACAGGCATTGGTCTCCCTGTTAGCATCTTGTGAGTGGTTAGACGTATTAGTCTGCTAGTTTGTGATCCCATGCACATTAGATGTTGACCTGTACTGTACGTACACTCAAATTTCTACTTTATCCCTAACATCTTGACTGTTATCTAGCTAAATTGTGCTACTACAAAATGTGGTCCATTGTCTGATCTTATGGTGTCAGGTAGACCAACTCGTGGAAAAACCTCTTTAAAACTTGATGACGGATTTACAATCCGTTGTGCTGTTGGTTCTGCCTCAATTGAGTCATGTCCACCTAATCTATCATTATATGCCTAAAAGGGCTTGGGGCCAAAAATGTTTTCCTTACATTATATTTTACATTATATTTCGCACACACTTTCACACATTCATGCAACACTCTTTCAACTGTAGCTGTTAATGGTGTCCACCAAACTGCCTGAAGGCATTTAATCACTTCCCCCCTTGGCAGCGGTCTTCTCATGACCATGCGCATTTAAAACGCAATAACGAACTGACTAATACAAAGTGACCCTTTTATACAGTATTTTCATGAGGATCTGCTTTCGTTTGAGTAGTTATTAATGCAAACAGCATTGTGAGAGGCTCACAATATGCCACAGATAACAACAGGACCATGTTATTACCCATGGTCGCTTGTTTAGCAGCTTCGTCTGCTAGGCTTTTCCTGTAACTATTAAAGAGTCTGTTCTTTTAGTGGGCTGGACACTTACTAATTGCAACCTCCACTGGGAGGTGCATGGCTTCCAGTATTGCAGAGACTGCCTCCCTGTATACTGCTGGGGTGCCATCAGCTCTACCAAAACCTGTTTCCTCCAAATGCAATCATACACATGACACACACCATATGCGTACGCTGAATTGGTACATACATTTTAAACTTTTCCCTGCGCTAGTTTACAGTTGACAGTCAAAGCTTTGATTCCTGCTAATTGTGCAGAGCATGGTTGAGGAACCTTTAGTTGCCTGCACAGTTATATAGGCATCACCTTTATTTAATTTGACCAATGGCAGATCCTGCCTGATTCCCAGCAGCATCTTTGAAACAGGAACCATCTACAAATTACGTGAGGTCTGCCGTTATGGGCTTGTTGTGTAGGTCGTCTTTGGAAAGCAAAGGTCGTGGCAGCTAACCGTTGATAACAAGGTAGTAGAAATGTCTCACTGTTGTCTAGTTTGGCGCTATAATATGCTAGTGGTTGTCTATGTGTTGGTGTATCTTGTATTAACATCGCGCTCACATGTCCTAATCGCTCTGTGACATATAGATGAAACATCTTGGAGTAGTCTGGATTACAAAGTGCTGGGGAAGTCTGCATGTCCTCCTTTTAGTGCTTGAAAGGCCCCTTCAGCCTCCTCCGTCCACTGCAGTTACGCAGAGATGTTTGTCTGTCGGCCCATCTGAGGGCTCGCAAAGGTGCTGTTTTAACAGCATAATCACAAATCTACGAGCGATTGTACCCCACAGTCCCCTGAAAAGAGCATCTGTCCCACCGTTTGAGGTTTTGGAGCTTCTGTTTTGATTTTGATTTCCGACGGGGCAATTAGTCTTTTATCTCTACATAGTTTTTCTTCCTAAGTATTCAACTTCTGTTTGACAGAATTGTAATTTATCTCTGCTGACTTTGTGTCCTCCTTTTGCTAGCGCCGTTAGCACTGCAATTGCATCTTTCTCACACTGATGCTTTGTTGGACTACAGATTAACAAGTCGTCCTTATACTAAATTACATTACTTGGAACATCCAGGTGTTGTAAATCTTTGAGCCAACACCCTATTTAAAATTGATAAACTTTCAATAAAATTTGAGCTAATCGTATAGCCCATAATAAGTGGAAGCAAATAAATATTGTGAGTCTGAATGTAATGGCACACTGAAAAAGGCTGAACATAAATCATCACAGTGTACCACCGTGCATAAGGTGGAGTACTTGTGAGTAATGTGTGGGGATCTGGGACGATGGGCGTTTCACCATCAACAATGGAGTTGATAGCTCTTGGATCATGCACCAAGCGGTAATCATTAGAGTGTGTCTTTTTAATTAGAAAAATGGAAGTTTTGCAGGGCTTTTTTGTTTTTTTTAAGACTCCTGCTTTTAAGAGACCCTCAATTGTGGGTTTAATTCCATCTATAGCCTGTTGCTTCAGTGGATATTGTTTTTTGTATGGTACCATAGCACCTGATTTAAGTTTTACTCATATGTGTTGTGCTTATTTAACTAGTCCCACATCTGTCTTGTGTTTTAACCATACATCGTGTGTGACCTCATTTAGTATATGTTTGTGTTCTGATGTTAATAGCGTGTGTGTAGGTGCCCTTTCATTTGCTATCCCTTTCTTTGCTATTGTTTCATAACATGCTGTATTTATAATATATTTGTTATCAGTGGGCTTTTATTCCTGCAGTTTTGATGCTGCACGTATCATCGGGTCGAGTTCGTGGGATTCATGTCCTCTTGCCACTAGCAATGTGACATGAGGAGAGGAGTTTTGAACCAGAAACCAGTCTTGTAGTTCAGTGGGGAGTGTTACCGCCACTGCTGCTCCGTGTGGTCCAATGCAGCAGTTTTCATCTGGACCAGCTGTGTTAGTGGCAGCACTTGAAGTTTCCCAGAGCAGCCTAATGTCTTGACTGATGAGTTGATGAAGGGGAATTTTAAGCCGGTCTTTCCAATACATGAGCACACATGCATGTGACGGCTATAGTGGGTTCATCTTGTGGTTGTGATGAGACAACCGGTGCCATTAACTCCCCTCCGGCTCCTCCAGGCTCCCTATAGTCCGCTGCTGGTCCTGTCCATGGGTTCGTCTCTCTGCCGGTGACCTACTTCGTCACATCCCCAACAGGCATCAGCTTCAACCTGAGCTCGGTCTAGGCCAGCTGGATTGGGAGCGCCTGTATTGCGTTGAAGGATCTATTTTTCCTCCATCGGGCCGGTCCCTCTCTTTGTCCTGGTCCTCTTCTGAGGTGATAAGTGTCACTTGGTGTAACTTTAGTTCAGTTTGTTTCTAGTTCTTCATCCTCCACCTTTTTTTACCACGAACTGCCCTGTTTTCGACAAGTTCTTGTGATGGAAATATGGTGGTGGCGGCTAGCAGGCTATCATTAGAGTCTTTTGTTTTGTAGTATTTTATGTTAGTTTCCACTTCATCGCACCAGGCTTTTCTCAAGGCTGCCTCTTTTGGCCACTATTGTTTTCCTGATATCCATTTATGCCACTTTTTCCATGAACAGTTGGATCTATTAATTATTTATTTACTTATTTATTATTACTCCGGATAGTGTCTTAATATCAGTTCCATTGGCTCTGACACTCCACCTCCCTTTGTTACTTTGGATCCCATTTATGCTTCTGGCTTCTGTCTAAGTCTTTTGTAATTTATTAGAACAAGTATTTTACTAGCAGTACTGCCAGGCTTGTATTTCTTTCTCCTTGTGGAGTCAAATTCTAACTTTTCTGTACAGTCGCTTTGAGGTCTTGAAAATATTTTCAAATTTTCCTGTTTCACATTTAACTCTTCATGGGGACAATGGAGGCACAGTAGAGGATTCAGTGCCACTTGGTTTTGTCTTTGTAGCTCGTCTCCTTTAGATATTTCAAAGTATTGGACTCAGAGGATGTGTAGTGGCTGCACCGGGTTCTCACGGAGGCTGCTCCAGCACTGGGGTCAAATGTAAATGACGACACAAACCCTCGTATCATTTCCCCCCACAGTGTACCTAAAAATTATTCTTGTATTTGATTTAAATTCACAATCCTTGTGACTTTGTCAAAGGTTCCACTAGTTGTTTTATCTTGTTTCAGTTTCACACCTTTCTGTGAGAAAGGCTCAACCAAAGGTATTTTATTCAATGCGATAAGAGATTATTATTAGATCTTATTGTCGTTTACAAAGTATTCAGTTGTTATTTAATAAATTATCAACTATAGTTTTACAAAGCAATTGATTATTGTTTACACAAGTAATGTGTTACTGTTTACAAAGTATGCTATTATTATTCACAGCATAAGTAACAGAGCAATTAGCTATTATCTGTGAAAGTACTTTGTTGTTGCCTATAAATAATCAATTACTGCCCATGAAGCATTTTAATCATTATCTACCACACTGAAAAAAAAAGTCCTTTGGATTTACTTGATTTTAATGTGGACATCGGTCCCACACCATCAGAATGTGGCCAACTGACACGATTTTCCTCTTCTTCTCAATTAATTGTTGCACGTCAAACCAAAATATTTCATTCACATTAGATTGTTTAAAAGAATCATGTTGATTCAACACATTATTTTTCAGTTACAGTAATACCAATTTATTGTGTAATGTTAAAGTAATTTCATCATGTACAGGGTACATGATTTTCAACTGTAACTCAAACTTGATTTCTTAATGCTGATATTATTCAAAGGTATTGTGTAATTTTAAAACAATTCCATTATGTTCCTGGTACCCGAGTTAAGTCTGTAAATCTAACTTGATTTGTTAAAGTTAACTCTATCCAAACATATTGTAGATCGGTTCCATGTTCCGGTTAAGTGTGTGCAAATACAAAATCATAAATGTAAAAAAGCTGATTTGCTTTGACAAAAAAAGGCAGAGTCAGAGTTCTGTACCAACATTTTTTATATATTGAGCCCTGCATCAACAGCAGTGGATTCAAACACAAATACATAACAATGCAAACCACACAACTATTTGTGGTTTCACTGAACAGTGGATTCACAACAGAAATAATGAAAATTCTGCATAAAGTGCAATGGATTCACAATACATATAGTTATAAAACCAGTGTAAACTTCTGTCACAGTAGATTTAACAGTGCAAATACAAAATAATGTCAACTGTTACTACAAACAGCACATTTTCAGGATCAAATACAAAACTAGAATTAACACTATCTCAAGTAAACTAAATATTGCACAAAGTGAATAAAGCAAATTAGAGGTAGTGCTTTGCTTGAAAGTTTACTCCCAAGGTTAATCCTGCGTACACCATTTTCGCAGTGCGGACAATAGTATTTTCGAAGTGGATTTACAAATGAAAAAAACAAACATATGAACCTTGCGTAAACTGATTTCCCTGAGGAATAAACACAGATATGTAAACCTTGTACAAGCTGTTGTCAAAGAGGATTCAAAGTAACAAATTAAAAACAGCTGCTGTATTTTTAAGTTGACTCAGAGCAGCAAACTAAAATGGTTACAAACCCTCTTTAAACTGTTTCATTATGGATTCAGAAGAGAAAATGTGTCAACTTACAACAGTGGATTCGCAAAAGAAAATGAAAAAGCAGTCCAAATGGTATAGCAATACCCGAGATGCCTTTGAGAACAATTCAAATGTCCTTTGGTTTATCGCTGGCAGTGCAGTGTCTCTGACCCATTCACTGAAAGAGCCTGTTTTTTAGAGTGAGTGCTTTGTTAGAAAGTTTACCTCCATCCAGTTCCATGAAAATCTTTTGGACTACCTCAAAGGTGAAGCGTAGGTCAGCAGGGTAGCTGAGGTTCAGGGCAAACACGAGTCCAAACAGCATAGCAACAGCTAATGCTACATTATCCAGATCTTGCAACACCTTGATGCCTTCAAGGACAATTCCAATGTCCTGAGCTTCATCACTTGAAGCATGTTCTTTAAGAACATAAATCCCAACAGTGGTGTCTTCAATGGCCTCGTTGATGGCGTTTTCATCCATGCCCTGTACAAAACAGACAAAGGTAGGTAAATAAAGGAAGGTAAATAAGAACTTTTTAACCAAGCCCCTAACGAGAAAGATTAAATAAATATCAAATTGGGTAGGCATAGTGACAGTATATAGACAAGGTAAGGTGAAAGTTAGAATGAAGGTCAATTTAGAGACAAGGACAAGTAACTACAGTAGAACATTAAAACAAATAGTTTTTTCAGATGACGTTTAAATCACATGAACCCTGTTGTGGCCACCATACTGCCAGGCAAACTTTAACCATCCTATTGGCGACTGACTTTTGTTTTATTATCTTTCAATTGCTTTACTCATGTCAGAACTGTGTAGCTGTTACCAAACAAAATGGAAAGGATGAAACATGAAAGAATGACACTAAAGAATAAAATAAAAGCTGAGCAACATGGATGGATGATGGATTGTAATAGAACAACAGCAGTGGCCAGGACAAAAACAATGGTGACAGAACAGTTATCGAGTGTGTGAAGATATAAGGGGCAAAGGGCTGAAACTACAATTAATTTAACTGATTAATCTTCAGATTGTTTTCCTGATTATTCAAATAACCTGTCATTTTCAAATAATCAATGATTTAGTTAAGAAATATTGAAAATAATGATAAATACCTAATACAACTACAGTCTAAAGTCATGTCTCAAATTTGCTATGTTAGTTTAACCAGCAACCAAGAAACATTGTATTGATAATGGTATGAAACAGATTATCCAAATTATAATCAATACATTTTATATTAATCAATGAATTATTTCGGACCAAGTGATCAAGTAGGAGAACAAGAGAAGGATGGAAGATAAAGGGAAAAAAGTAAGGACTGATTCATGTACATACCACATATTCCCGCACAAGGTTCTCTGGATCTTCACCCATGTAGATACAGACTCCCTTAATGATGCGCTCTCGTCCAGCATCTACATCATCACACTGACAGGAGATTTTCTTGATTAGTGTCTTAATTCAGCCCATGTGCTTTATTTTACAGTCAACTACTGGTGTAAACTGTCATATGGGTACATATTTAAAAAAAAAATGTAAAAATTCTTAACATTTCTAGGTTTTTCATGACTGTGGGACCCCTGTATCACTTACATCAGCCATTTGTGCAATGATTGTTTTGAGCCTTGCCCCTAGCTGTCCTCCTCTCTTTTGGAACAGCCTCGTCAGGTTGTCAGAGTAGAGGTCCAGCTGAGACAAGAACTTGGATTGAAGTGGGACGGTGGTGATTCTCTTGAATTCAGCGTTGATCTGAAAACAGATAAAATGCACAAAGGAATTAGAAAACGGTAAACATCAAGGAAAAAGTGACCATTGCACAAACAGCAGACCAGGACAGTCTAGGAGGGAGATAAAGCACAGACGAATAATATACAATCAGGCATATTAGCAGTTTGCCAGTGTACCCAAGAATTTCCTTTTATCTACAGCAAATCCAAGATGAAAAATCCAGCATGAGATTAGCCTTACCTCACTGACTTCAAACAGAGCAGGCCACCTCGCCATGAAATCCTCCACCATTGGTACATCACGAACGACTTCATGTCTTCTGTGTGCGAAAGTCTTTTCCATCTTGAGTTTCACAACCTCTCTGTTGTTCCTCTTCTTTACATCTAAGAGTAGAGCCTTCTGCATGGCCTCCAGACTCTCCTCAGTTTCTGCTGATGGGTATGTCGGGCAAAAATTCACCTCTGCTCTCTTTGCCTTTTTGACACCAAAGGCTGCACTGCGCTGTCCTGCAGGTTTGTTTTTTAAAGAGTTCACTGTCACCTCTGGGCAGCCCAGTTTTCTCAGGTGTGTGCGGTAGTTAGACAGTTTATATTTTAAACTGTTCTTCCATCCGCCACATCCAGTGCAGGACCCTTTCTCAGTTAAACATGGATGCTTCTTGATAAGACTCTGGGCTACCTGTTCCATCTCCTTATCACTGACATAGACTTTATACTGCACAATTTCCTGCACTAAACCATCAAGGATGGATGACTTCAACTTGGGATCTGGAATAAGTGCAGTGCCATTTTGAACATAAGCCGATCTTGCCTGCTGAAGTCTTAATTCAGCATCGTAGGAGAACTTAGGCACATGAAAAACAGCAGGCCAAGAGGACCGTGAGCTTGCAGACTCACTTGATGACAGTATATCTGTATCCACAGATCCATCTGACAGGGAAGAAGAGTCATTTACAGAGGAAGGACTGAATGCTTGGGGTCTTCGGACTGGATTGAAAACAGTAGACCTCTCATCATCATGCTGCATAGTGGTGGGCCTTGACATATCAATTACTTTAAGAGTACCTTTGTCTTCTACTTCTGAAATTGAGGTGAGGTTAAGGAACTCATTTCCAAACAAGGAATCCATAAATTGAAGTCCAAAATTGCCCTGAAGTCCACACTGTTTCTTCACTTCAATGATGAGGTCATCAACGGATGCAGGGAGTCCACGGGAGAGAGTCAACCTCTGACAGCTGCCATCAGTCAAGATGATCTTAAGGATCACAGGAGTCCCCATCTTCAAAGCTGTTTACTCTGCACAGACACACACACAAGAATGATTAGACGTCAGACATCCATACATTTTAGATTTAAAATTCAGTGGTAAAAGGGATAGGGGATAGGGAAAAAGGAGTTCAATTTAATACTTTTAAAGACCTTTTTAAAGACAAATTTTAACTACATTTCAGGCTAATTTTTGGCCAAATCACCTTTTCCCAATTCAAACCATCACTGCAGGTCAGTATAAAGGCCAGTACTGTATATCTGGTCCACATCAGATGTTGACAAAAATAAATTAAAAAAGTTTATGTTGAAATGAAGACCTCATGAATTCATATAAGACTTTTTAAAGACTTAAGTCAAGTTCATGTTGAAATTAAGATCTCATGAGTTCATACTAAATACATTTTAATGAGTTTTAAGGCCCAATACTATAAAATTGAATTTCTTACATTTTAAAACAAATTTTAAGGACCTGCAGACACCCTGGAACAGAATTAAATTATCAATTAGAACAATTAGTTAGAACAATTACATAACAAATTCTCTCTATATATATATATATATATCACTAGCGCACCTTTTACCTTTTATTTCAATATGCCTTTTCAAAGTCACCATGCGGGCTGATCCAATCTTGTAGGCAACTAGTGGATAAGTATCAAGGAGTTCACTGAGTTCCACGAGAGTGAATGTTCTTGTGGGCGCTGGGCTGAGTTCAAAGGCTCTATAATGCTCTCTGTACCAACCACAGAGCTCTTTGACAATGTAGAATACACTCTCATGTAAAATGCAGATTTGGTCGATTTCACTAAATTCAGGCAATCCACCTGCTGCTCTGTGGGCCAGTATCATTCCCTTCCTATAGGTTATGCCCTTGGTTGTCACACACTGTGCAAGGTGAACCTCAGGTGTGTCAGAAAACTTTTGCCTAATGACTTGTGCTATCTCCTCTTTGAGTAAGTCTACTGGTAGAGTGGATACAGTCGAGACCTCTAGGTCAGACTTACTCAGACATGGAGAGCTCAGATGGTAAGAAATCATCATCTGATGCTTTGAGGCTAATGAGAGGGGCACATTCTTGAAGCAGCTTGTGTGTCTGATAACCTGCTTAAAAAAGCTATGCTTAGCTTCAAAGCGCATTGTCCACTGCCCGACAACTGGACCAAACAGCCTAATCATCTGGGGGTAGTGCTCCAAATAATGGTGTTTTGGTAGCAGCTTGATGTCAGGGAACAACTCTTTGTATCTCTGCCTGTGCTCTGTGATTTTACTTTCTAAAAAAGCCAGCGAGTCATCACTATGCACAGGGGCAACAACAAGCTCTGTGATGTCCTTCAGATCCATGAGAACAAGCCACGCAGGCTCATCTTCAGGTACATGTGATCCAACCAAAAAAGGCAAGAACCGGAGCAAGCTCCAGTTTTCATGAGCGTTTCCCCCCACTGTTTTTCTGCTGGAGAAAGTTTGTGACACTACATGAGGTTTATTTGTCCTGTCAGCCCATTTGTAGGGAAACTTCAGAATGGCATTGTTCAGGCCATCTAATGTGAAAAGCTTTCTGGATATAAGCACTGTTAAGCAATGAGCTAGCTCGACTGGGATTATACCCTCAAAAACATCATGGGCAAGATCCGGTGGATAGCCAAAGATGACATGAAAATGAGACAGATTTTTTGTGAAGACGCATTCCCTTTTCACTCCACAACAACCTGTACCTGTATCTTGGGCTTGTTGGACATGGGCCTGATGAAGCTCCTTGGTTCTCAGACTGAAAGCACCAGATGCAACAGAATGTAGCTGAATATCACTGCTCTTTCCTGTGCAAAATCTGCAATAGTATTCCACCGAAAAACTCTGCATAAATCCTGCGACGCTGTGCGCTCCCAGGTTGTCGGCCACTACACTTACTACTGTACCTTTAACTGACTCACCTAACAGCGGGACATAAACACCCAGCTCCTCCAAAGTTTTCAGATCTTGTAGAAGAGGTTCAAAGATTTTATCATAACCATAGGTTTTAACATCATCGGTTTTGCACAAAACTGACAAGTAGATAGATGATAACGAGGATTGAGACCCTGGAGGCAAGTTGGCCAATACCCAATAAACAGCACAAATCTTGTGTTTCTTTCGCGAGGTGCCAAGGGGGTTACAGGTTTCAAAGTCATCCACATAAAAATTTAGGATGAGCCTTGGCTTTTCTCCAGCGAGGAAACTATTCTCCTTAAATAACGACCCATCTCTTGAGGACTTGTACTGATATGACACTCCAGAATGTGTGTCCTCCTGTCTTTGATGGCCCTCAACAACATTATCAACGATATCCCTTCTACTTAACAGCTGCTGTAAGGACTTCAATATTGGGACATATTGGAAACTGCGTTTGTTTTTGCCATCAAGAATGTATTCAACTGGCTCTACAACACTGAAGTTCTCCTTGTAATACTGCTTACGTAGATATGCAGTACTTAGAGGGCCACCTTTTTGTATGGACCTTTGCACAGGATTACCAGAACAAATTGCATTAACAATTTCTCTAATTACAAGTTCATCGACAGGGAGGTTTCTCTGATGAAAGATGTCACTCACAATGTCACAAGATAATGTAACAGGTGCAGAATAAATCAAATGATGGAGTTCCCCTAAAAACACATCAACAGCGGTGCTTGGCACATGGACCAAATGCTCCAACTTCAACAAAGCAGCTGCAAATCTTTGCACTATGACCTTTTGCAAGTCCTCAGTATGACAATGACTATTTGAAGGAATGGCAGTATCCGACTGCTCTATACACTCCTGACTATTTGCCTCCAATTCATTCACAGATGGTATCCTAGTTATAACTACTCCAGGTTTAAAATCAACCAATGTGTGATGGCAGTGTTTTCGGTTTTTGTGTGATTTAAATGTACAATAAATGTTTGTTTTAAAGTCACAGCCTAAAAACATACAAATGACCGTCTCATTTCTTTTGAGATGGGCATTTATATGAGCAAAATAATCCCTCTCTGATGCTAAATCACTACAAGCACAAAAGTGGCAACTGAATATTGCATCCTCTTTGCGAGTGACCCCTGTGGAGTGGCTTTTACTTTGGTGGACAATAAGGGCATTCCACGTCTTAAATGTGCATGGACAGTGCAGGTATGTACATGGAAAACGAGAACTACGTCCAAAATGTGGATGCTTTAACTTGTAGTGATGCAAAAGCTTGGACCTACTTGACACAGTTTCTGTGCACCCCTTACAACTCCACATTCGCACCACCTAACCCTGTAACATACATCAAGATCATCATTAGTCACACCATTAAAGGTCCGATCTGCAATTCAAATATAAACAAAAAGGTCTGCTGCACTACAAAAATTCAAAACACGTGATGGAAATCTGCTATCACATCCAAATAAATTGATAGAGCTTTAAATACAAGGACTAACACTAAACAACAACTACATGTGTTTTGAATGTTTTCTGATGTCATTAAAGTCTTGTATAGAATGACAATGTTTGTCAGAGTAAAGCAAGTCTATATTTTCAATTATAATCAATTGAGAAACAACCAAAAATAATTGCTATTTTCCATATAGAACTCAAACTCTTAAATTATTTTTGGAAATGTACCTCAAAAAGTCACAAAAATGAAGATTTAGGGCTTTAACAGCAACACAGAATAAAAGAAATATGACAGCACTTACCACTATAAAGCCTTTGAGAGTGTATGCTGTGCAAATAGGATGATGCACCTGTGAAAGAGAATATTTAGAATCAGTGAGGTGAACTCAGTGGATTGTCTCAATTACCACAAACAAATATAACAAAAGCACAAAGCAAAAATCCAACAGATCATTAACATCATTAACTTTGAAGTATTTTCTGTAATATGGCGTAATGTTGGACACAATGACAAGCTGAAAATAACTTCAAATCCAGTTTGAGTCCGACTTTAAGAACGTTGCTTCATTCATTTCAACACTTAGCTGATGTATGTGAGGAGAGAGAATAAACTGACATGATAAACACACTTTCTACTAAACTGTGGCGCGCGCGCGCGCACACGTGCATATAATCAATCACTTGCGTTTACCGACACGCACACACACACACACACACACACACACACACACACACCGGTCTAAACTTCGTATTAACTCACGCAACCCCCCCCCCCACCAACTGCATAACCGACCGCCGCTCGTATTCGCCGACTCCCCCCCACAGTCGCACTGCCCGCAGCGCCTCCGGAGCAGAGCGGGCCTCTCGGGGGGAAAATCCCCCGAGAGGACCGCTCTCCACCGGCTGCTAGTACATTAAAGCACCGCTGTCAGCAGCGGGAGCTAACGCAAGCCATTGTTGGCGTTTAGCTAGCTAGCTAAACAGCTAAAAGATATAACAAACAAGTGGACAGACTGATACACAGTGTAACGTAACGTGTAACGTAACGTTAGGAAAACAACAATCTAGTGGAAATATCGCCTACTTGAACACGAACATAAATAAATATGATGAACTTACTTTTTCAGTAGTTAGGTCTGCAGCAACATGTTGCCTCCAACAGATTCCTCAGCAGTTTTCGCGGTTAACGCTTCTTCTTCTTCTTCTTGTATTGCCGCGGTTGGCCCTCAGCTGATTGGTGCGTTACCGCCACCTCCTGCTCCGGAGTGACCAATGACAGTTGGCCTGGCGCCTTTTGAATATATTCCATTTCCGTTGGTGACAGAACTCAATTACATTGATTTCAGTTTTTAAATTCAATCACTTTCAATCGACGCGATAGAAACTTGTATATTCAACATTTTCCATAAACAACTGAAGTCTACATGATTAAACCATGTTTACACAAGGAATATAATTGAATTGTGTTACATATACTAACTCCATTTTGTAAATTCAAAGACCTGCTATTTCCCTTTTTTTCAGTGTACTATTGAAGTGGATAATTGATAATTTCCCCTTTGATTTAATGTTCTGGTTGAATTGATCATCCGTGTAGTAGCAGCAGTTATTGTTGATGGTGGAGAAGAAATTATTGTCCGGGTCTATATCATGTTCCAAATCCTGTAAGTTGTGATCAGTGTATTCAAATGTTTTCAGTTCCAGTTGGTCATATTCATCTATCCTCTGAATTACGAGGTTATTGTCTCCATATGTAGATGAGTAAATTCCTTCAGTGCCTGTCATGGTAGTTACTTTTGTTACCTCTCTGTCCAGTTCATCATGATCATTGGTATTTGTCCAGATCCTCGACACGTCTGATCAACAGTACTTTGGCTTCCTCAGGAGTCCCGTTTAGTTTGATGAATATTTTACAGTTTGTAGTCCAAGTGTTTTGTATCTTTTTCTGTTTCTTGAGGTAGCGTGCTTTTCTGGCTATGTCAGCGTTGTGTTTAGTTAAATTCTCGTTTATAAAGACGTTTGATCCTTTTAGCTTTCTCCCTTGTTTCAGTAGTGCGATCTTATGTTTTCTGTTCACAAACCTCAGTATGATGGCCGGGTTGTCACTGGCGTTTCTCCTGGGCAGAGGGTGGCATGCCTCGATGATGTTACAGTCCAGTTGGATCCCCTTGGACTGCAGGAAAGCAGCCATCTGTTGCTCCGTGGAGCTATCATCCAGTTCCCCGGGCTCCCCCGCGTTGTCAGCGCTCACAGCCCGAGCGTATGACCGGGGTTTAATATGGAGCCCAGTGACGATCACCTCATTCATCCTGGTGTACTGCTCCAGGTCCACCACTCTGCTCTCCAGATAGACGAGTCGCTTGTCCTTCTCAGCGTTTTGGATCCGCAGCGCCTTCACCTCCTCGACCAGGTCCAGGATACTCTTCTGCTGCAGTCTGACAGCAGAAACTTCCTCCGTTAGGAAGTCGAGCGACTTCTTAATGTCGTCGACTCCATCGGCTGCTGGCTCTTCTTGGGACCCATGTAGCCCGGTTTCAGTTGGACTTTTCCCGTGTCACCTCTTCCGTGTTCTTCCCTCTCTCTCCACAACACCAGATGATGTGATCTGCACGAAAAAAAAAACAGAACAAAAGACGAGGAAAACAGGTGAGCTCTCCTTCTAGTGTCCTTTGTGGTATTTAGCAGCATGTGTGTAGCTTCCAGAAACCAAAAACTTGTGAATAACACAGGCAGTGCAGATTTGATTTGATTTAGCTCTTCAAATGATCTTAGACCTTCCTTGTTAATAACATGAGAGAGTATGGATACGGCATTTTGACCAGGTGGTGAAAACCATGTATGTAAAAAGAGAACTTGACTTGACTATAGACTATTGACTTTAGAAATATAAGATAACTTAAAGAAAAAGTAGCTTCACGATGCTTTTTAAAAGCAGATGTAGCTGGCTACAGTACATTCAACTGTCTTTTTGTGTGTATCCAAAGTTAGGATGGGACTGTATTCTTATCTTTTGCATTTGTGTCTTTCAGTCACTTGGACATGAGCTGGTTGAAGCTGCTGCTCAAGCTCCCAGCAAACAGTTGCAGGACCTGCAAAAAGCCCTGGCCGTGCTGGCCACAGAACATGCTGCCCTGAATGAGCAGATGGCCAGCAAACAGTCCGGCTGGGAGCAAGAAAAGGCAAGAATTCTGAAGGCTCTAAAATCAGAAAGAGTCCTTAGAAAAGAAGCTCAGAGGAAGACCAAGGAGGCGGACAGTCAGTCAACTCCCAGCAGTCAGGTGGACTCTGAAAGCACAAACAGTGCGCTGGCCACCGAAATCGCTTCTCTGAAGGAGCAGCTGGCCACACAGGAGTCCGGTTGGCAGCAGGAGTATGTTAAAATCCTGAAGGCTCTACAGTCTGAGAGAGACTTTTGCAAGGAACAGCTGACTGACGTCAAAGCCAAGAGCAAGGAGAAGGATGAAACCATCGGCTTTCTTCAGCAACGTCTTGCTGAAGAACACAACAGCGGCCTCTCAGTCGAACAACACTGGAGTGCCAAGCTCAACCAGGACAACGCTCTTTGGCAAGAGGTGAGCGAGAGTAATCTGATGGCCGTGAACGCCGACTGGGAAAATCGTTGGCTTGTGAGGCAGGAAGAGGCAGTCGCAGAGCTCAAATCTGTGCAGGAGGCCTTCGTCATGGAGGTGAACCAGGTGATCACCGCAATAACAACGGAAAAGAAGGCTCTCATCCAGAGCGAGGCAGAGTGGAGCATTAAACTCACCGCTCTGGAAGTACAGTTGGCTGCAAAGGACGAGAGCTTGAAGAAAGCGCAGGAGCTGCAACAACAGAGCAGACAAACCGAGGAGGATTGGCGCAACAAACTGAGCCAATCGGAGGACGACGTCAAGTTCCTTATCGAGCGAAGCATCGACCTCCAGGTGCTCGCTATGAAAACGGACAAGGACAAGAAGAAGGACAAGAAGTTGGTCGAAAAAATCCTGAAGAAGGAGAGGAAGAAGGAGCAGGAGAGACAGAAGACAGAGGAGCAACAGGAGAAGAGAGAAAAGAAGGAACTGGAAAGACAAGAGAAGGAGAGGAAGGATAGGGAGAAGAGAGGGGAGTAACATCCCTTATCTCCTCCTCACCCTTCCCCTATCCCCATCCCCCTTCCTACCAAACACCGTCCCACCCCTTTACACCCCCTCACTTATGGGTTTATTCCGGGTGATCCGGTTTCCTTCTACGCAAAGACATCCATCCATTCTCCAAGGTGAGATGGTGGTTGAGTGATTTTCCCCGTGTCTGTGTGGGTTTACTCCGGGTGATCCGGTTTAATTCTACACGAAGACATCCATCCACTCTCCCTCCTCTCCAAGGTGACATGGTGGCAGAGTGATTCTGCCCATGTATCTTATTAACTCTTCCTCTCTCTAACCCCCTAACATCTCCCATCAGTAGTAATAGTATGGTGACTTTGCGCGTGCATGTGAAAATGCACGTGCACGTGAGTGCATGTGTGTGCGTGTGTGCGTGCTTGTGCACGAGCACGTTTCCACCCCTCCCTATTGGGGCAATAAAAATGTGGTAGTGTTAACAGGGATGGGCAATGAAAAAGGGTTAGGGTTAAAAAGTGTTTGATTGAGGTGCAATAACAATGCGTAGGTATTTGGAATGTATCTGGATGTGATGGCCAAAAAGGTCATTGATAGGAGGTGACAAATAAAAATGCGGAAGTGTTTGATCGTGGTGTTGTTGTTGCAGCTGTCAGTGTGTCAACCCCCCGTTATATGACGTGCTCGTACCCCTAGTGCGTACACCCCCCCCCTCTGCTCGGGCATGTGGGCGTGTTTACCTGGACTTATGGTGTATATAGTCACTGGTCCCCTGAATTTTATTTTACCACTCGTTTTTTGTCTAGAAACACCAGAGGGACTCCTTATAGTCATGGCTTCGCTGTGTACCAGTGCTATATCAGATGATGCTGTGGATGGGGCTCCTCGCAAAAAGGGACGTCGGGAGAGCGGGCTCACTACCGGGGCGCCGCCAGAGATAAAGATAGAATTCGAGGGGGTTAACGGGTATGTGTATGATGTTAGATATTATGATGGCAGAGTTATGTTTTCTATACGGACTCGGGCATGCGATGCGGAGGGTGAAACATGGAGCGACTCTTTGTCTGTGAAAGATTGGAAACTGTTTCGCTCTGTTGTCTGCCGAGACCTTGATCACTGGTTTTCCTGAGATACTTTATGTGTCGCAGTGGAACAGCGCTACGGGTCCGGAGATATATAGGGTTGAAGCGGATCGTTTCTTTAGACCCTCAGAGGAGTTTATTTTCCTCAGTGTTTGTGTAGATAGGGAGAGCGTGATAGCGGCCCGAGGCCGTGAAGAATGGCGTTTACACCCTTACCCTCTCACACGTCATGAGTGTGACTCGTGGTTTAAAACTGTCTTCTTTATTCAGTGGTGCGACTGGCGGACTATGCAAAGGGTGTTTAGTGAAGTTGACGAAGCTATCAAAAGAGACAGAATCATCACTGCTTATGAGGGTGTTAGAAAACGCCTTGTTTTTGATGATTTACCGACTGCGTCTCATTAATAGATGCTATGACTCAACGTGCACCACATGCAGCGTAACTTCATCTCCAATATGAAAGTGATCATGTGTTATACTAATACTCACTAATCACGAATCACTAATCACTAATACAGAAAAACAAAGAAAATTGCACGTCCTTCGTTTGTTCTTTCATACAACTTTCATTTTTTTCAGTCTGGTAAAGTAAAAGTAAAACAGGGAAAAAAGAAACCAGGTGACTTCTTATACAAACAGTCTGCGGTGTATGTTTGAATAACAGTGTTGTAGAGGTTCAGTATTTACAGATCTGAGGTTAAGTGGAGCATTTTCAGCATAACATTACAACATTTTGCAATTCAATTTCTCGGGGGGGGGATCGATACAGCATAGTATCACAATATTCTGCGTGGCAATATTGTATTGAAACATGGACGTCAAGTATTTATCTGTTATTATATAAACTATGAACCTCTTAATAATCCGCTATTCTGTCTTCCAGAGGTTGTAGTGGGCTCACTTTTGAAGCTAGAGTGAAGATTCTGGATAATTAAGGAATCAATCGGTACCAACCATGTAATGTTAGCTTTTCGGGAACAACGCTAAATAATGCCCCATAGTTACACTACGTTTTGGCGAGGAAAATCTGTCATGGCCATTCTCAAAGGGGTCCCTTGACCTCTGACCTCCAGATATGTGAATTAAAACTCTGAGATGAACAGAATGAAAACTGTGTCTCATTAGATAAAACACATATTGACAAACGGTTGAAAAATGGTAATTAATCACAAGACATCTTATCACAATACTCAGCATATCACAAAATGTTTAAAATCACAATAAGATGGTATTGTGACTGAAGTATGGTGATAATATCGTATCGTGGGAACTCTGGCAGCACAATCATGGCTAGAGCTGGGGAGAACTCAAAAATATCTTAAGTATAACAGTTATAATGTCATAAATCATAAAACAAAATAAGAAACGCAAGTTGAATTTCTTTTATAATTTACTTTACAAAAAATGGAAGACAATGGAATCAGATGGAATATATTCACTCTATGTAGCTACACAGAGTGATGATATTCACTCTGTGTAGCTACATAGGGTGAATATCATCACATATCAGTTCAGATCCACGAGGCAAACACACCAAAACTCCTGCTCTCTGTTGTCAGTCTCCATTAGCCAGCAGACAGCAGAGAGACGAGGAAGTGATGAACACTACACACACACACACACACACACACACACACACACACACACACACACACACACACACACACACACACACACACACACACACACACACACACACAAACACACACACACACACACACACACACACACACACACACAGATGAGAGAGATGGAGAGATGGAGAGATGGAGTGATGGAGTGATGGAGAGATGGAGAGATGGAGTGATGGAGTGATGGAGAGATGGAGAGATGGAGAGATGGAGTGATGGAGAGATGGAGTGATGGAGTGATGGAGAGATGGAGAGATGGAGAGATGGAGTGATGGAGAGATGGAGTGATGGAGTGATGGAGAGATGGAGAGATGGAGTGATGGAGTGATGGAGAGATGGAGAGATGGAGAGATGGAGTGATGGAGAGATGGAGAGATGGAGAGATGGAGTGATGGAGAGATGGAGGGTGGAGTGATGGAGAGATGGAGAGATGGAGTGATGGAGAGATGGAGAGATGGAGAGATGGAGTGATGGAGAGATGGAGTGATGGAGAGATGGAGAGATGGAGAGATGGAGTGATGGAGAGATGGAGATGGAGAGATGGAGTGATGGAGAGATGGAGAGATGGAGAGATGGAGAGATGGAGAGATGGAGAGATGGAGAGATGGAGTGATGGAGAGATGGAGAGATGGAGAGATGGAGTGATGGAGAGATGGAGATGGAGAGATGGAGTGATGGAGAGATGGAGAGATGGAGAGATGGAGATGGAGAGATGGAGTGATGGAGAGATGGAGAGATGGAGAGATGGAGATGGAGAGATGGAGTGATGGAGAGATGGAGTGATGCAGTGATGGAGAGATGGAGTGATGGAGAGATGGAGATGGAGAGATGGAGTGATGGAGAGATGGAGAGATGGAGAGATGGAGTGATGCAGTGATGGAGTGATGGAGAGATGGAGAGATGGAGTGATGGAGAGATGGAGTGATGGAGAGATGGAGAGATGGAGAGATGGAGAGATGGAGTGATGGAGAGATGGAGAGATGGAGAGATGGAGTGATGGAGTGATGGAGAGATGGAGAGATGGAGTGATGGACTGATGGAGTGAGGTTAATATAAAGATGTAAAGACAGGTCACTCCAGCCACCTTCTGCTTCTGATAAGAATCGTGATGTGACTTTGAGGTTCTTTAAAGTGAAAAGAAGCAAGTATTGGACATGTCGACCTGATGTGACACAAAATGTTCACAAAACGATGTTAAGACATGAAGGCGTCTCTTTTAATCAGCTCTGGAAACTGAAGTGAAACATCTTTCAGGAACAAAATCAAAAGACTGCAGCTGCCAGGCTCAACATCTACACACATGACTAATGACAATCCATTATTGGTGATTTTCTAGGAAGCTTTTTCTTTGGATTTTTGACATTTGCCTTCTGATGATCTGCTGTTATTGGGCCGTCCTCGACCAAAGAAATTCTTAGTCCACTAACACTCGTGTGATTTTGTCGACTAATCGATTAGTTGATTAAATCGATAGATCTGTGAAACTGACTTTCTCCACAAAGAATCACACAAAAGCAGCACTTTAAATCTGGTGTTTACCAGAGATGAGCTCAGAAGTTTCTTGGAAATAAGTCATTCAGCATGAAAAAAGCATAAAAAACGACTAATCGACTATAGAAATCTTAGTCGACTTAAGGCCCGGACACACCAACCCGACATCAGAGAACTAACAGCGACGAAGGTCGACTGCTGCGTCCGTCACTTTTGTTTTGGCCGACAAGTTGCATTTAAACACACCACAAAGACGACAGTCAGTCAGCTCGTACGTTCTGCGCCTGCATGAGAGGAAGTAACTCTCCACACCAGCAGGCGGCGGTAGTCTGTATTCATCATTCAAAAAGGGAAACAGGAAGAGCGAGGACGGGTGTGATAGAAGTCTAACCACATGAGAACACAGTAAAGTTTACGCTAATATTACTTTAGGTAGAATGGGGTTAGGGTTAGGGTTTCTATATAGCCAATATAACTGGAAGCCAATCACAAGCCTGATTGAAACAGCGTTGTTGTGTTTCTTCAATGATTAGCTCACAGTCACACATCAAACAGTCAGAAGACCAAAGACTGTAGATAACAGAGGTTAGAAAAGCTTATCCTGTGAAGAAATACTGAGGATCTGTCGTTTTACTTGCATATGTAGACACACTGATGAGTTGGTCTTCTGTTCTACCACATTTCTGTGAAGGCTTCAGAGCCAACAGAACAATTTATCTGCTGTGTGTTTTCAGGAACTGTGTTGAGAATTTACTGGGAAACATTTTCACACTTTTTGACCTTTACATATACATCAGCTTGGATGCTTTAGGTCCCACTTTAGTGTGTTTAGGATTCATTCATTCTTACTTTGGCCAGTTATTCTGATAATATATTTTTGGTTTCTATTGTGTACCTTCTCAAATGAAAATTTGACATACATTTTGAGTACATTTTTGGAGTTTTTAAATTAGGTTTGTGCATTTTTTGTCTAGAAACACCAGAGGGACTCCTTATAGTCATGGCTTCGCTGTGTACCAGTGCTATATCAGATGATGCTGTGGATGGGGCTCCTCGCAAAAAGGGACGTCGGGAGAGCGGGCTCACTACCGGGGCGCCGCCAGAGATAAAGATAGAATTCGAGGGGGTTAACGGGTATGTGTATGATGTTAGATATTATGATGGCAGAGTTACGTTTTCTATACGGACTCGGGCATGCGATGCGGAGGGTGAAACATGGAGCGACTCTTTGTCTGTGAAAGATTGGAAACTGTTTCGCTCTGTTGTCTGCCGAGACCTTGATCACTGGTTTTCCTGAGATACTTTATGTGTCGCAGTGGAACAGCGCTACGGGTCCGGAGATATATAGGGTTGAAGCGGATCGTTTCTTTAGACCCTCAGAGGAGTTTATTTTCCTCAGTGTTTGTGTAGATAGGGAGAGCGTGATAGCGGCCCGAGGCCGTGAAGAATGGCGTTTACACCCTTACCCTCTCACACGTCATGAGTGTGATTCGTGGTTTAAAACTGTCTTCTTTATTCAGTGGTGCGACTGGCGGACTATGCAAAGGGTGTTTAGTGAAGTTGACGAAGCTATCAAAAGAGACAGAATCATCACTGCTTATGAGGGTGTTAGAAAACGCCTTGTTTTTGATGATTTACCGACTGCGTCTCATTAATAGATGCTATGACTCAACGTGCACCACATGCAGCGTAACTTCATCTCCAATATGAAAGTGATCATGTGTTATACTAATACTCACTAATCACGAATCACTAATCACTAATACAGAAAAACAAAGAAAATTGCACGTCCTTCGTTTGTTCTTTCATACAACTTTCATTTTTTTCAGTCTGGTAAAGTAAAAGTAAAACAGGGAAAAAAGAAACCAGGTGACTTCTTATACAAACAGTGTATGTTTGAATAACAGTGTTGTAGAGGTTCAGTATTTACAGCATTTTCAGCATAACATTACAACATTTTGCAATTCAATTTCTCGGGGGGGGGGGGGGGGGGGGAACGATAAAGCAAAGTAACACAATATTCTGCGTGGCAATATTGTATTGAAAAATGGACGTAAATTATTTATCTGTTATTATATAAACTATTAACCTCTTAATAATCCGCTATTCTGTCTTCCAGAGGTTGTAGTGGGCTCACTTTTGAAGCTAGAGTGAAGATTCTGGATAATTAAGGAATCAATCGGTACCAACCATGTAATGTTAGCTTTTCGGGAACAACGCTAAATAATGCCCCATAGTTACACTACGTTTTGGCGAGGAAAATCTGTCATGGCCATTTTCAAAGGGGTCCCTTGACCTCTGACCTCCAGATATGTGAATTAAAACTCTGAGATGAACAGAATGAAAACTGTGTCTCATTAGATAAAACACATATTGACAAACGGTTGAAAAATGGTAATTAATCACAAGACATCTTATCACAATACTCAGCATATCACAAAATGTTTAAAATCACAATAAGATGGTATTGTGACTGAAGTATGGTGATAATATCGTATCGTGGGGAGAACTCAAAAATATCTTAAGTATAACAGTTATAATGTCATAAATCATAAAACAAAATAAGAAACGCAAGTTGAATTTCTTTTATAATTTACTTTACAAAAAATGGAAGACAATGGAATCAGATGGAATATATTCACTCTATGTAGCTACACAGAGTGATGATATTCACTCTGTGTAGCTACATAGGGTGAATATCATCACATATCAGTTCAGATCCACGAGGCAAACACACCAAAACTCCTGCTCTCTGTTGTCAGTCTCCATTAGCCAGCAGACAGCAGAGAGACGAGGAAGTGATGAACACTACACACACACAAACACACAAACACATACACACACACACACACACACACACACACACACACACACACACACACACACACACACACACACACACACACACACACACACACACACACACACACACACACAGATGAGAGAGATGGAGAGATGGAGAGATGGAGTGATGGAGTGATGGAGAGATGGAGAGATGGAGTGATGGAGTGATGGAGTGATGGAGAGATGGAGAGATGGAGTGATGGAGAGATGGAGTGATGGAGTGATGGAGAGATGGAGAGATGGAGAGATGGAGAGATGGAGAGATGGAGTGATGGAGTGATGGAGAGATGGAGAGATGGAGTGATGGAGTGATGGAGAGATGGAGAGATGGAGAGATGGAGTGATGGAGAGATGGAGAGATGGAGAGATGGAGTGATGGAGAGATGGAGGGTGGAGTGATGGAGAGATGGAGAGATGGAGAGATGGAGTGATGGAGAGATGGAGAGATGGAGTGATGGAGAGATGGAGTGATGGAGAGATGGAGAGATGGAGAGATGGAGTGATGGAGAGATGGAGATGGAGAGATGGAGTGATGGAGAGATGGAGAGATGGAGAGATGGAGAGATGGAGAGATGGAGAGATGGAGAGATGGAGTGATGGAGAGATGGAGAGATGGAGAGATGGAGTGATGGAGAGATGGAGAGATGGAGAGATGGAGTGATGGAGAGATGGAGAGATGGAGAGATGGAGATGGAGAGATGGAGTGATGGAGAGATGGAGAGATGGAGAGATGGAGAGATGGAGAGATGGAGTGATGGAGAGATGGAGTGATGGAGAGATGGAGAGATGGAGTGATGGAGAGATGGAGAGATGGAGAGATGGAGTGATGGAGAGATGGAGAGATGGAGAGATGGAGTGATGGAGTGATGGAGAGATGGAGAGATGGAGAGATGGAGTGATGGAGAGATGGAGAGATGGAGAGATGGAGAGATGGAGAGATGGAGAGATGGAGAGATGGAGAGATGGAGAGATGGAGAGATGGAGAGATGGAGTGATGGAGAGATGGAGAGATGGAGAGATGGAGTGATGGACTGATGGAGTGAAGTTAATATAAAGATGTAAAGACGGGTCACTCCAGCCACCTTCTGCTTCTGATAAGAATCGTGATGTGACTTTGAGGTTCTTTAAAGTGAAAAGAAGCAAGTATTGGACATGTCGACCTGATGTGACACAAAATGTTCACAAAACGATGTTAAGACATGAAGGCGTCTCTTTTAATCAGCTCTGGAAACTGAAGTGAAACATCTTTCAGGAACAAAATCAAAAGACTGCAGCTGCCAGGCTCAACATCTACACACATGACTAATGACAATCCATTATTGGTGATTTTCTAGGAAGCTTTTTCTTTGGATTTTTGACATTTGCCTTCTGATGATCTGCTGTTATTGGGCCGTCCTCGACCAAAGAAATTCTTAGTCCACTAACACTCGTGTGATTTTGTCGACTAATCGATTAGTTGATTAAATCGATAGATCTGTGAAACTGACTTTCTCCACAAAGAATCACACAAAAGCAGCACTTTAAATCTGGTGTTTACCAGAGATGAGCTCAGAAGTTTCTTGGAAATAAGTCATTCAGCATGAAAAAAGCATAAAAAACGACTAATCGACTATAGAAATCTTAGTCGACTTAAGGCCCGGACACACCAACCCGACATCAGAGAACTAACAGCGACGAAGGTCGACTGCTGCGTCCGTCACTTTTGTTTTGGCCGACAAGTTGCATTTAAACACACCACAAAGACGACAGTCAGTCAGCTCGTACGTTCTGCGCCTGCATGAGAGGAAGTAACTCTCCACACCAGCAGGCGGCGGTAGTCTGTATTCATCATTCAAAAAGGGAAACAGGAAGAGCGAGGACGGGTGTGATAGAAGTCTAACCACATGAGAACACAGTAAAGTTTACGCTAATATTACTTTAGGTAGAATGGGGTTAGGGTTAGGGTTTCTATATAGCCAATATAACTGGAAGCCAATCACAAGCCTGATTGAAACAGCGTTGTTGTGTTTCTTCAATGATTAGCTCACAGTCACACATCAAACAGTCAGAAGACCAAAGACTGTAGATAACAGAGGTTAGAAAAGCTTATCCTGTGAAGAAATACTGATGATCTGTCGTTTTACTTGCATATGTAGACACACTGATGAGTTGGTCTTCTGTTCTACCACATTTCTGTGAAGGCTTCAGAGCCAACAGAACAATTTATCTGCTGTGTGTTTTCAGGAACTGTGTTGAGAATTTACTGGGAAACATTTTCACACTTTTTGACCTTTACATATACATCAGCTTGGATGCTTTAGGTCCCACTTTAGTGTGTTTAGGATTCATTCATTCTTACTTTGGCCAGTTATTCTGATAATATATTTTTGGTTTCTATTGTGTACCTTCTCAAATGAAAATTGGACATACATTTTGAGTACATTTTTGGAGTAAATTAGTTTGTGCATTTTTTGATCTATGTGTTTTTCTTGTTCAATCTTTCCTCGTTTCATTGATACTGTGTGAATTTTAAATTGTTTGCTTTCATTGTTTTGTGTGGACCCATAGACTGTATATATGAAGTGGCCTTAGTCACTGTGACGTCCTCACTGGTTTGTGGACTACGATTTTGAAGCCTCAAGTTCGGTATTTTGGCCGTCGCCATCTTAATTTTTTGCAACCAGAAGTGACACGAGAGGGCGGAGCTAAGTACAACTGAACGCTCAATAAGACATTTTTCAGGCGGACAAATTGTTACATTTATCTTTGATGAAGTGAAAACACACTGTGATTAAAGGGTTAAAGTTGTAAGACGAAAACACGGACAACTCTCAGACCGGACAACGCCGTGGTAGCGACCTGTCAATCACCAGGTAGCCCCGCCCTAAAGCATCCCCTGCTTTATGGTCTGTCTGACTCTAAATGGGACCATAATTTACTAAATGAACATCATGCTGTATTGAAGAAGACTTGAAACTAGTAATTGAGACCATAAACTCATGTTTACAATGTTTACTGAGTTAATAAATCAAGAGAGAAGTAGAAGCTCATTTTCTCACAGACTTCTATAGAACCAGAGGAGTCGCCCCCTGCTGGCTGGTAGACAGGATGAAGGTTTAAGGAGCTTCAGCTTCACTTCTCAGACCCGGAGGTTGCTTCCTGTGTGGACCCCATGAACACTAGCATCCACTTTATGGAATCTAATGCCTCGCGCCTCAGGAGCTCCGTCTAAACCCGCCCCCTCCCCTCGGGGCTCCTTCCAAGGCAACGCCCCCCCCCCACACATGCACGAGCACCGCGGCATGGTAACTACTTCACAGAGCGGAGAGAAGACCTCAACTCAACAACTCTTCCTCATGACAAGTAACCTGTGCAGTGCTACTGCAGAGCTGAGTTTTCTCTTCCATTCTCCAGGAAACGTGCGCTTTGAGTTCAGGCTGGTGCACGCCAAGGGTAGAGAACGAGCAGGGAGGCAGGGAGGCATCTGATTGGTTCTTTCCAAGCAGACCGCGAGGCCGTGATTGGTAGACGTTTTTACAAGATTACAGCAGCTACAGATGACGGATCTTTTCAGGTCCTTTTTCAGAGCTCATCAGTAAGGGATCGCTGTCGGGGGGGAAAGACCATTTCAACCAATATAACAAATAGTGTCTACTGGAGAACATCGTCAGCCCTGACTTTAAGGTAGCAACGCACCAATAGACCAGAAGAAGAAAGTAAGACATTTTGAAGAGGACCTATTATGCTCATCTTCAGGTGCATTATAACATGTTTGCATGCTTTAAAGTGGCAGTAGGCAACAATTTTTTGGCATAATTTGGCAAAAATTCCATAATAACCTTTCATCATATTGTAATTCAAGTGTTCTGAGAGAAAACTAGACTTCTGCTCCTCCTCATGTCTCTGTTTTCAGGCTTTAGAAAATCTAGCCCGTGGTGGCAGACTTTGACCAATCACAGGTCATTTCAGAGAGAGAGAGTGTTCCTATTGGCTGTGCTCCGGTCATGTGACCAGAACTTGGCTTCCTTCAACAGATTTTACAATGGCGGCCGCGTCACAAAGTTTCTGTTGGGGAGAGTGACTCCCTTTGGTGTGGACTTTGTAACTTTGCAGACCTTTAACATGCACAAACAACTATATAACACACTAAAGGAAAGGGAAAAAGCACTAAAGCATAATAGGTCCTCTTTAAACGATTCAAAAAATTCCTAAAAATGGCTTCTCTAATGTTTTATCGAGCTTGTTTGTTCAGCCTTAAGGATAAAAACAATGTGTTTTATGCAATCTGTGTAGCAGCGACTGAACAACACGTCTTAAATAGCCACGCCGCCTCCTCTACAGTCAACCTGTTGTCACGGTAAATATGGGTATTAGAGCCTGCTGCTCGCTGTCTTATATAACTGACTCTGGATCTGCCTCTCTCTGCCTCATCTCTCCCTCTTCCACTAACTAATTCTCTCCCTTTTGTCTCCCTCCATCTCTCCCTCCATCTCTTTCCATCTCTCTCAGTATTGACCCACACACTATTGCAGCTGTATCACATCAAGCCAAGGGCAATAAATCAAAGTGCACACACACACACACACACACACACACACAACACTGGCCATCCCACACACTCATGCACTCTCCTCAAGCCATTTCAGTTTACCGTCCCACACACACACACACACACACAATAACTCGTCCTCATCTCCATTGCGGTGAACACCCACACAGATTTCTGCACTGGGAGCGAGATGCAGATAAAAAAGCACAAATATAATGTGGGTTTGATTCCAAAGCATCGTGCAGGAAATCCACAGGAATGGATAAAAAAAACGGTGTTACCTGTTGGTCACCACTCAAAACGCCAGAAATACGACTGGTTATATAATCTGAAGTGGTGCTGCTATTTTAGAAGGTTTATTTGGGAAGCAGAGAAGAGTTAAGATTTATTGATCGCTCGCATCTAAAAAAGATTCTCCAAAAATGGTTCTGTAATAGGAAAAATAATAAAGGTGTGATAGAGAATAGGTTGGTGGTGTTTATTTTAATGATATATTTTTTGTTGGACAGACCCGCTGATAAATAAATAAAAATGGACAAATGAAATGAAAAGAAATAATAATTAAAGAGTGCAGGGCAGCGTTAGAGACGAAAACAAACAGGATGAGGAAGAAGAAGTGTGATGGAAATAATAGGAATGATACTGGAGGAGAGACGGGGATATAAAGGTAGAATAATGAAGATGTCTTGTGTACGCTGCCTCACATGGAAAGAAACATGATGAAGGGACTCCCCTTTTCTGTGTGCACGGACATACACACTGAATTACAGCTCGTGTGATCGGCCTACTCAAAGCCACACACACAAATCACAATCGCACACAATTTAGAGGAGCTGTTTGCTCTTCCGCCTCATCCTCTTCCTGTGTCTCCTTTATTTTCCACACAGTAAATGAGAGCAAGGCAAACAAGAGGAGGAGGAGGAGGAGGTGAAGAGGAGGATGGGAGAAAAGAGGAAGAAGAAAAGAGTGTGAAACCTTATGTAACTGAGCCTGGAGATAGAAAGAGAAAGACAGAGAAAAAAAAGTAAAGAGGAGGTCATAGGTCACATACAGTTATATATGTAGATAACTACAGACCTGAGTGCACAAAACCTTAAAAGCATCAAATTTAGCATCACATGTCCATTTCCCACGAGCCAACTGCTTCCTGTTGCCAACAAGATGCTGCTTCTTGACATCATTAATAAACACTACACTGTAAAAAAAAGGCTGCAGATTATGTATCAACAAAGAGTGTCAGAGAAAATCATCCCAAACATTACTCTAGTCAAAGACAGATGACGCCTAACGAATCCAGATAACTCTGAAGATAAGCAGCGTTGCTCAGCAGATAGCTGCATGCTCATGAATAGCAGTGCATGTCTGATTGAGATAAGCTAATGTGACGTAGCATGGTGTATTAACTAAGAACAGTTCCTGCTCTGTTCTCTAACTCATCTGATTTCCAAGTCCGTGGCTCTAAATGTCATAAATTTGATGTGGAAATGCTTTTAGGATGTTAATTGTTGCTAAGTGTTTGTCCTAAAATAGATTAAGTAGACAAATAGGCCCAAAACATGGCTGTTTTTTCTAGATCTGAAGCATCACTGTATTGATTACCTATACTGGACAGTGAATTATGCTGTGTTCTACTACAATAAAGCATCATATATCTGGATGTAATGTATGCTATTGATTGGCTGTTATATGTAGAGCTGCATGTTCACTTGTTGGCACAAAAACATACACACTTGTACTTCTAACCTTATAGGAACCTCCCATTTACTAAATTAAAAGCCTAAACTATTATAATAAATAAAGATCACAGTCAAATGGGTGAGTGCAGGCTAATAATATCTAACCATTACAGTAAACACTACATACTGCATGGTACTAAATAAAGCCTTGTTTCTCTCTTTCACTTCTTAAATTAGTCATGTTGGTTAGAAACATTTTGAAGAACTAAAATTAGAAACGGACTTCCTTATTCGGATGTGATCTGTGAACATTGACACTATCACTGCTTTTCTCTTTGTTGTAATGTTTTTAAACAGCTGACAATCTATATATGAGCATTTCTTTATATATATTTTCATGTTATGGGTATTTTTGCTTTTAACTGATATAATATAACAACAGTATAGTCTAGAGGCAGCCAGGAAATGCAGGGAGAGAAAGGACATGACTTTAGGGTGCGGTTTACGAGTTACACGTCTTAGCATCAAGGCCACTCTGATGCCGTAAGAGCATTTTATTATATTAAAAACTAAACATCAGGGCTATTAGAGGTGTAACGGTACATAGAAGTCATGCATGTTGTTGATGTTCCTGCATTACGTACATCAATCTACATACCGACATAAGAGCTATAATATGTGTCTTATCTTCCCTGCAGGATGAGTTGGTGCAGGACTAAAAAAACTAGTTATACACAGTTTTAGACCTCAGGTTAAAAACTGAAACTGATTCACACAAAAGATATCAAAACAAGAACACACACGTACAGCAAATCAACCTCCATCATCAGTCTTCAGATCCAGTCAGACAGGCTGACGTTTACAGAGACGCACAATTAGAGAATCTCCAAGGTCACATTCACTTTGGTTCTAAAACATTTACAGTGTGAGCGTCATCACATCCAGCTGGCTGCTGATCTTACTGAAGACTTAACATGACACAGCAAAAATCATTAGCAAGTTTCATGAACTTGTGCATCAAGAAATCCATTCAAACCTCCAAAAACTATATTAAATCTGAAATCGTTGCTATTAAAGTCAAATCTAAATGAATTAACGGTAAAGAGGGACGAAAGTGAGTCTTTGACTTGTAGTGAGATAAAAATGATCTCTGCTGATGCCCCCTCGTCTCTAAACCCAAAGATATTTAATTACAGCCAACAGGAGCGTCTCCAGAGTGACGTGGAAATGACTCGCCTCGTCTTCGGAGGCTATCGCTGCATCTGGGTAATTATTTAGAGACTTCTGGGTGAATTAATCTTATGGTGTCAGGATGTCGTGTCACACTGGATAAGAATTAGCACCTTCTTAACGAGTGTGGGGGGGGGGGGGGGGCGCCTGACGGGGGGGGGGACGAAAAGGCTGTTTAGTAGTACAACACATGTATGAGCTCAATAAACCCCCCCACATGTACAAACAAACAAAGGGAAACACACTAATCCGCTCAGCTCATTGTTATCACTGCAGCAGCTAATCCTGGAGTCCATGACGAGCTTAATCTAACTCACATGACTGGAGGTACACACACACACACACACACACACACACACACACACACACACACACACACACACACACACACACACACACACACACAGAACTAATCATAGCACTGTTGAATTTGATTGACAGATGGTGGATCTGAGATCTTTAGCCAACACTAGCAGCAGCCTCTTTCAGCCAATAGGAAAGGAGCTGCGTGATGACATCATCACACTGAAACTGAATACTGTCACACAGAGAGAAGTCGCTACCGTTAGTAAAGCTGTCCCAGATGATCTGAATATCCCCCATATTGTATATAAATACATAATATATATATATATATATATATATATATATATATATATATATATATGCAGTATATACTGTATACACACACTGTATAGTCAATAAGATTTAATTTAAAAATCCCACATAACATGTGTGCCACTATGTTTTTGTGTCATGTTTGATGTTTACTGTACTTTTTGTATAAATGAAAAATTTAATTTTTGTCTGAATTTAGTTAATTTTCAACAATACATATATAATATATACCGTATAAACACAATTGTAAAATTCCTGTTGAAGATTTTGTAATATATTTTGAATGTAAACTAATTTTATTCTTTATTTTAAAAAATGTCCTATGTACCCTTTTTCGATTTTACATATTTGATAAAATCTCGAAAATTAATTTAAAAAACAATTCAAAATAAACAAAAAGGTATATACACAATTAAATGTTATAACTACATTTTTTTAAATATTTTAATTTAACAATTTTAATTGTTTTATCCATTATTGTGTCATAGTCTAGACGACGTAAATTACTGCTCAGTGCGTCCGCAAAGTTCCATACTACTGTTTATTCAGACAAAAGTATGTTGAACGACAGTACACACATTGGGTAAAGTATGTAGTACTTGGTATAGGATTTCAGACCAAGCCCATTCTTCCAATACCCGTACTACCATTCTACTTAGTATGCCAGAAAAAGATTTAGTATGTCCCAGTTAGGCTGTCAATCGATTCAAATATTTAATCACGATTAATCGCAAATTAATTGCACATTGTTTATCTGTTCTAAATGAACCTTAAAGGGAGATTAGTCAAGTATTTAATCCTCTTATCAACATGGGAGTGGACAAATATGCTGCCTTATTTAAATGTATGTATATATTTATATTGTAAATCAGTTAACAACACAAAACAAAGATAGATATTGTCCATAAACCCTCACAGGTTCTGCATTTAGCATAAAACAATATGCTCAGATCATAACATGTCAAACTGCAGCCCAACAGCAACAACAGCTGTCAGTGTGTCAGTGTGCTGACTTCACTATGACTTGCCCCAAACTGCATGTGATTATCATAAAGTGGGCATGTCTGTAAAGGGGAGACTCGTGGATACCCATAGAACCCATTTACATTCACATATCTGGAGGTCAGAGGTCAAGGGACCCCTTTGAACATTGAGATGACAGTTTTTCCTCGACAAAATTTAACGCAAGTTTTGAGCGTTATTTAACGTCCTTCATGACCTGGTTGGAACCGATGGATTCATCAGCTTTTATATCTTCACTCTAACTTACTAAACTAACTAACTATCTAAAAACTGAGCCCGCTACAGCCTAGAAATCACAAGTTGTGTTAATGTGTTCAAGAAATTAGTGGCTTAAAACAAATTTGCGTTAATGTGTTACTATCGCGTTAACTTTGACAGCTATGGTTATAAGTACATTTTTTTAAATACTTTAATTTAACTATTTTTTATCCATTATTGTAGATTTATCTCGTTTATTGTGCCTTACATGTACACCGTTTAACACTTATGATGAAACGGAAATTTGTTTAGATTAATACAGTTTTTTCATCATGTGTTAGTGTGCGTTCTAATAGCCGTAGTATCATACTGCCAGGAAAAGATTTAGTATGTACTAATACATAGTATGTCAAATACAGTGTGCCAAAAACACCAGGATGTCCGACTACATCAGGATGCTTTTCTGGCTCTTCTGACCCACAATCCTCTGCGCAGCAGGTAGAGAAGCAAGAGGGTCAAAGGTCAAAGTACATTGTATAAATACTGCATACAACAATAAGTACTTTGTGAGGGAGGCTGCAGTATGAACTACTAAAGGAAGGGTGACTTGATATAAACACAGAACAGATCACACAAGTGACACTAAGAAAAGGTAAGAATATTCCCCTACTTCCTGAAACCATGGCAACACCGTATGGTGTTCTTACGCCCTTCTATGGGCGTGCACATCCTCCTGACTACATTACAGCGGTGTCCGATGAGATTAGCCGATCAATACCAGACTGATATCCAATAGCATCATCTGCTCCAGGAACAAACGAGGCATTATGGGATGCCGGTACCATGACGACAGGGGTTGCCGGGTATTCTGTGTTTGCTATTGATCGGAGCGTGACTTACCGTTGACGGTCAATGCGGGTAATGGATAATGAGTTCAACATGTATGATGATAGTTTGGATGATATTAGCTCATCAATAATTCATGAGGCAGATTAATGTGTGTGTGTGAGTGTATTTGCCAGTAAGAGGCTGATATCAAACCATCGATATCTTCCTGTAAAACACAGTCCAGACGCCAACAAGCAGCTCTCAGAGAGAGAAAGCTGTCACTGTGTGATTACGTCAGATCGCCTGTCAGAGACTTGAACACAACTCGTCATCACCGTGGCGGTAAGAGAGGCAAACGACGCAGACAGGAAGTGGGCAAGGCCTGAGCAGGAAGTCAGCTGACCTCAGAGACGCAGACACATCGGATAAGACACAAGTCTGACTCAAGTGTTCAACACCAGAGAGACAATCGAAGACAGAGAAGACACATTTAAACTGAGGCAGCACAAAAGTTAAACCCAAGTTAAAGCTTCATTAAAAGAAGAGTCCTTCAAATCCACATGCACACATCCGTTCTGTGGTGAGATGTTTAAATCTTAATATCACCTCTTAAATAAATAAATAATAATAAATGTTTAAATCAGGGTTCCCAGCGTGGCCCTGAAGAAAACTTCCACCACTTTCCCAAGCTAAGTTAAGAGCACTTCCATGAACCTAAAACTTTCATCCCTCCCGGGTTTGCTAATGTTACTTTTGACCTGTTTTAATATGTATAAAGTTTAAAAAAAGGTACCATATATAAAAACAACAACATCTAGAATACAAGATGGTGAAAGAATAAATTGTAGGATTCTCTGATATTCCCAGACACTTCTCTGAGAACACTGTTTAACGGATAAAAACTGTATAATCTCACCCACACACACATTTATCCTCTTTCACTCCGTCTTTTCCTACCTTGGCCCGTATCTGTCCCGAGGTCGACACTTTGCGGATCAACTTGTGCGACGTCTCCTCTTGTTCCCCGTCGCTGTCTGACGACTCTTCTCCAGCTTCTCCAGCCTGGAAGAAGAAGAATAAGGAAGAATTACTGTTGAATAATTGTCAGATATTACCAATATACAATATCTAGAGCCCTGTAAAGAACACATTTACCACCCAGAACTCATGTGAGCAGGAAAAGGTGCATGAATGACAAAAAGCGTGTAATAAGAACGCCGCTCTTGCATCTTCCATGTAAATGCATCCGTGTAATGATGCTGCAGGAGGGGAGGTGGAGGTGGGGGGGTCAAAGGTCAAACAAACACAGGACTTTTAACAAGGAGACCGGCATTTTGTTTTGTAAGGTGACGTTTGTCACGTGTGTTTTCTGTACTTATTTTATGCCAAACAATGACGTGTTTCCTAAATCTAACTCAGTAGTTTTGTTGCCTAAACCTAACTGCGGATATTACTGCGTACAAATGACACACGACAAGTATGGCTGCACTATTAATCCAATATTAATCGCGATCATGATTTTGGCTTCCCACAATTAAATGAACATGATCGCTGCGATGTTGACGTTTAAAATGTGCGTTCTGCTCATAGAAAACTCTGCAGCAGATCAAATCAAGCGCTTCCTAAACTAACAGCCAGCCGCTGATCCAGATGTTCTGGCTTCACTTTTAGGTATAGATATTATCTATACAACCAATGTGTTTATGATTAAATAAAGAGCCTCTTAATGTTGCTAATTCTGCTCTCAAAGTGCACCAGATTGATGCTTTTAACTTTAAAATATAGCTAACAAAGGGTTTTTTCATATTGCAATATACTGTATATATATATATATATATATATATATATATATGTATATAGCAGGAAACAATATTGCAGGGTGAGTTTTTTTCCAACATGCAGCCCTAATTTGTACATTTGCAGGAATGTAGCGTAGCATGGAAGTGAAAACAGCGCTCTGTTTATTTTAATGTGAAAGTGCAATAAAATCAATGAATAATCATGATCTCAATATTGATCAAAATAATTGTGATTATCATTTTTGCCATAATCATGCAGCCCTAACAACAAGCCTTGAAATATGGGTTCATTAATACGGGGTTGCATGAGAGAGGACATCAGTCACAAAAATGTCCTCCTTTTAAAATGTGATTTACTTCAGAGAAACTCTTCTTTGTTGCATCGTCTCCATGTTAACATGATTTACTGCTGTTCTACTGACTGTTTAGTGTTCTGCAGCTACCAGGTTTACTGGATCGTTTACTGCTTTTAAACTGCATGCAGAAATACTGAATATCTTCTTGAGATCTGGTGTGCGGTGAGATTTGAACTCTCAACAAGTGTCATTAAAAAAGACTTGTAAGTAGAGCCGTAGCCTCCGTTTAGAAAACAGTGAGGTGATGAGCACAAGAAGCTCCTTCACACCAAATACTGCTGAAGAAACCTCACATTCTGGATTCATTTGGATATTTCTGCATGTTTAATTCTTTCATCTGTCCCGGTTGTTCTCTACTCCACTCGCGAGGCCTTCTGGATTTTAAGGGGTGTAAGACAAGTGCAACTTTAAAACAGAAAATGTAAACTACTCTTTAGGTCTCTATATTCCTAAAGAAATACAGCGTTTGTGCTCAACTTGTTGTTCTTTGCAGTATTCTCTGAAACGCCAGAGGGCAAACAAACTAAAGATTATGTGAAGAAGCAAGAAGTCAACGAGTGTGACCAGAAAAACGCTATAAACCAAACTCCTCAATGCTGAGGAGGAATTGAAATGAACTGTGAACTCATATCTCATATTCATGGACATACATGCTTTTATACAAAGGAGTCAAGTCTTAAATGTATTATAATGAAACAAAGCTTGAAATGTTTAATATCCTGTAAACAATTTGATCTCCTGCTGTTAAAGTATTTAAAATCAAATTGTCCGTCTTTCTAATTCATTATTTTACTTCTTAATTTAAATTATTTCTTTTATCTTATTGTGGCCGTCATGTCTGAAAAGCCTAGTCTCTAAACTTCAGCGCTGCGACAGCTTCGCGCTTTACACACATTACGTGATGATGTCATTCTGGGTTCGTGCACCCTCAAGCTGAGAACGCTACTTCCTGCTTAAAGCGCTGCTTCAGACCTTTCCATGGAGAACTGGGAATCAACTTGTCAACCATTTTGATTGTACTTGCTACTCATAAAAATAAATCCCACAGAATGAGAAACTACAGATTGTTGTTCACACGCTGACTGACTGATTCTCTCTGACTGTTTCACCTTGACTTGTTCCTTCTGATGCTCGCCGTATGAACACGTAGGTTACGTTCTGACTCATCACTTCCTGTGTGCTGAGGACATTCAACTGCTTACTTCGATAGATTATAAAGCTGTGTGTTGGAAAGAGTCTGGCCATACGATACGTATACAGGGATTCAATATAATGTGATACTGTAAGCAAGGCCATATATTGCAATTTTTTCACATTAAATTTTAGGAAAACTGTGATTGTACAAAGAACACACCAGAAATTAACCATTTTAGAAAAGGCGAAAATAACACATTTATACCACATGAAGAAAACTGCATGTGATTATCATAAAGTGGGCATGTCTGTAAAGGGGAGACTCGTGGGTACCCATAGAACCCATTTACATTCACTGATCTGGAGGTCAGAGGTCAACGGACCCCTTTGAAAATGGACATGTCAGTTTTTCCTCGCCAGAATTTAGCGTAAGTTAGGAGCGTTATTTAACGTCCTTCACTACGAGCTAGTCTGACACGTTGGTACCGATGGATTCATCAGGTTTGTAGTTTCATATGATAACCGGTAAGTTTATCCTCGCTTTAAAATCGAGCCCGCTAAAACCTCCGAAAATTTGAACAGCGGCCGAGCCCGACAGCGGGCCGTCGCATTTTTAAGAGTTTAATTAAAAATCGATACAGTATCACACAACATAATATCAGGATATTTTCTCACACGCTGAATACGGTTAGATGTCTAATGTTGAGACGCTGCTCAAGATGAAGCTTTTTTTTTGTTTTATGTCAAATGCATTTAAAATAGAACCGTCAAAATTAACGTGATAATAACTCATTAACGCTAATTCGTTTCAACCACTAATTTCTTTAACGCATTAATGCAATCGATCTTTTGGAGGTTGTAGAAGCTCAGTTTTAAAGCGAGAGAAGAAACTGGGTATCATAGTAAACTATAAACCTGATGAATCCATCGGTACCAACCAGGTCAGACTAGCTGGTCATGAAGGAGGTTAAATAACGCTCCAAACTTACACTAAATGTTTTCAAAGGGGTCCCTTGACCTCTGACCTCCAGATCAGTGAATGTAAATGGGTTCTATGGGTACCCACGAGTCTCCCCTTTACAGACATGCCCACTTTATGATAATCACATGCAGTTTGCCATGTTATGATCTGAGCATATTGTTTTATGCTAAATGCAGTACCTGTGAGGGTTTCTGGACAATATCTGTCATTGTTTTGTGTTGTTCATTGATTTATAATAATAAATATATACATACATTTACATAAAGCAGCATATTTGTCCACTCCCATGTTGATAAGAGGATTAAATACTTGACAAATCTCCCTTTAAGGTTCATTTAGAACAGATTCAAAATGTGTGATTAAATATTTTAATCGACTGACAGCACTAATTTAAAATGACTTATTTCCACATATTGTAAAAGATGTTTTTAGCAGCTGAAATCCATAAAGGCTGTACAGTAAGAGTCTTATTTCCCCTGCAGGATGAGTAGAGTTCATTGTATATGTATATGAGCAGGCAGGTGTGGGATTGAAAAACCAGTCTTGCACAGCTGTAGGCCTAAAGTCAAAAACTCAACTCACAAAGATATAATTTATGATTTTATATAATTTGGGCTATAATGTGTTGAAGATTTATATTTCCAATGTTGAGAAGATGTGAAATAACTCCAAGTCACATTAAAAAAGTTAAAAAATTTAGAAATAAGCAAGTATTTTAAATCTTAAAATCAGTTTTCTACCCCTCGTCGTCAAATTAAGCTGTTAAAACGTTTAAAAATACACCAAAAATAGTGATTTTATTAAGCATGAAGGCTGTTTTTTCCGATTCTGTAAGTTTCTTGTTGACCTTTTCCTGTATGTAGCAGTGAAACCTGTTCCCATTATGTGCACAAAGAAAGTAAACCGCTGGTGTTTTATAACAGAGAATTAGGACAGTCTTCTCTTCTTCACTTTGCATATATCAGCTTTAAAGCAGTACTTACAATGTGAGTCCTTTCAGAGTCCGCCTGCGGCGACCCGAGCGACTCGCCGTGCTCCGACACATACAGGACGTTCGGGTTCAGTTTGGAGGCCATGGCGAGCTCGCCGTCAAAAGGAAGGAATAGATGGGCGGAGAAAGAGAGAAGTGTGAAAGGAATGGATGAAAAGTTTGCCAGTTGCAGAGGAGGAGGAGGAGGAGGAAGAGGAGGAGGAGGAGGAGGAGGAGGAGGAAGAGGAGGAGGAGGAGGAGGAGGAGGAGGAGGAGGAGGGGAGTTTGATGAGGTGAGAGCTGCTTGGCGAAGTAGAGGAAGAGAAGAGAGGATGACGAATGGGACAGCAGCTCCGGGACGCCACGCCGATCTCTCGATCCAACTCTGGAAAAGATGGAAGGATGAATTATTGATTAGGAGAGAAAAGCTCACTGGAGGTTGTTTTTTGGGGGGGGGGGGGGGGGGACGACTTCCAGCTCCCTCGCTGGAAGTTAAGGAACATATAAACTTCTTCTATTGTTATTAATTTCTTCCTCCTCCATCGCACTCTTTCAGTTCAGCTCGGAGAGACAATGACGAACCGCTTCTCGTTCTCGGTTCCTCTTTTTTTCTTCCTGCGTTGGCGAGAAAAGACTTTGAGGTTTTACAGTTCAGCCTGTTGTTGTGATGCAGATCGGCCCGTTAGGAGAGTAACACTGAACCATGAAGATGATGGTGGAGATGATGGTGGAGATGAAACATGATGGTGGAGATGATGGTGGAGATGAAACATGATGGTGGAGATGAAACATGATGGTGGAGATGATGGTGGAGATGAAACATGATGGTGGAAATGATGGTGGAGATGAAACATGATGGTGGAGATGATGGTGGAGATGATGGTGAAGATGATGGTGAAGATGAAACATGACGGTGGAGATGAAACATGACGGTGGAGATGATGGTGAAGATGAAACATGATGGTGGAGATGAAACATGATGGTGGAGATGATGGTGGAGATGAAACATGATGGTGGAAATGATGGTGGAGATGAAACATGATGGTGGAGATGAAACATGATGGTGGAGATGATGGTGAAGATGAAACATGATGGTGGAGATGAAACATGATGGTGGAGATGATGGTGAAGATGAAACATGATGGTGGAGATGATGGTGGAGATGAAACATGATGGTGGAGATGAAACATGATGGTGGAGATGATGGTGGAGATGAAACATGATGGTGGAAATGATGGTGGAGATGAAACATGATGGTGGAGATGATGGTGGAGATGATGGTGAAGATCATGGTGAAGATGAAACATGACGGTGGAGATGAAACATGACGGTGGAGATGATGGTGCAGATGAAACATGATGGTGGAGATGAAACATGATGGTGGAGATGATGGTGGAGATGAAACATGATGGTGGAAATGATGGTGGAGATGAAACATGATGGTGGAGATGAAACATGATGGTGGAGATGATGGTGAAGATGAAACATGATGGTGGAGATGAAACATGATGGTGGAGATGATGGTGAAGATGAAACATGATGGTGGAGATGAAACATGATGGTGGAGATGATGGTGGAGATGAAACATGATGGTGGAGATGATGGTGGAGATGAAACATGATGGTGGAGATGATGGTGGAGATGAAACATGATGGTGGAAATGATGGTGGAGATGAAACATGATGGTGGAGATGATGGTGGAGATGAAACATGATGGTGGAGATGAAACATGATGGTGGAGATGATGGTGGAGATGAAACATGATGGTGGAGATGATGGTGGAGATGAAACATGATGGTGGAGATGAAACATGATGGTGGAGATGATGGTGGAGATGAAACATGATGGTGGAAATGATGGTGGAGATGAAACATGATGGTGGAGATGATGGTGGAGATGATGGTGAAGATGATGGTGAAGATGAAACATGACGGTGGAGATGAAACATGACGGTGGAGATGATGGTGAAGATGAAACATGACGGTGGAGATGAAACATGATGGTGGAGATGATGGTGGAGATGATGGTGAAGATGATGGTGAAGATGATGGTGGAGATGAAACATGACGGTGGAGATGAAACATGATGGTGGAGATGAAACATGACGGTGGAGATGAAACATGATGATGATAAATACAGCAGAAGTATGCTGGTGATCATATGGCTCATTACAGGATCCTGCATTATGCAATAACATGAGATATTTCACCATGTTGATCACTAAGTATCATATTTGAGTGTGCACACAAAACTATATGTAGGCTATGTGCGCGTGCATGGGGGGGAGTGCACGTGTGTGTGCGTTCCCTTGATTACGATGTGGACACGTTATTCAAAAACCTGTCTGCAGCTCACCTCACTGCCCCCCCCCCCGTTCACACCAAACTTCATGTTAAAAACACAACAGAATAAAAACAGTGCACGCACGCGCAGCTTGGTCCGTGTTTGTGAGGCTTTGAGCTGTTAAATCAACATGTTTTTAATCATAAAGACAAACGGACGCACAACAGGCGGTCGTGCGCTTCAGCCAGCTCGATCATTCATTCCGTGCGTGTCGCCGTTTACTGCTCAACATTAATGTCAATATTCAATTACACGCGTGCATGTTCGTGCAAAACGAGCTCAGCTGTCAGAGCCGCGGAGACCTTGATGATCGAGCTGCAGGTTCACCTCCTCTGCTCAGATAAAGAGAAACCTCCTCATGTGTCGAGCAAATATAGAAATGATTTACCTCTGCGCGTTGATCCTCCGTCTCCTCCGCTGGAGGTTAATCAGCGGCAGCTGCAGCTCCTGTTGCCCGGCCTGCGGAGCTCCTCAGCCGGCGTTGTGTTGCTGTCGGTCCGCAGCAGCAGCAGCAGCAGCGTGTTGGTCTCTCTGGTGAGGCTTCGCCTTACAGACAGAGAAGCGGTCATACGCATAGCGGCGGAGCCGATCTGAATCAGGTAGGAAGAGGAGGAGGAGGAGGGGGAGGAGGAGGGAGTAGGGGGGGAGGGGGGGAGGGAGGAGGGAGGGAGAGAGAGAGAGAGAGAGAGAGAGAGAGAGAGAGAGGGAGGGAGGAAGGGAGAGACACAGAGAGAGACAGAGAGAGAGAGAGAGGGAGGGAGGGAGGGAGAGAGGGAGAGAGAGGGAGGGAGGGAGGGAGAGAGAGAGACAGAGAGAGCGAGAGAGGGAGAGAGACAGAGAGAGAGAGAGAGACAGAGAGAGAGAGGGAGGGAGGGAGAGAGAGAGAGAGGGAGGGAGGGAGAGGGAGAGAGAGAGAGAGAGAGAGAGAGAGGGAGGGAGGGAGGGAGAGAGAGGGAGAGAGAGAGAGAGAGAGAGAGAGAGAGAGAGGGAGAGAGAGAGAGAGAGAGAGAGAGAGAGAGAGTATGTAAACACAGAAACATCAATTAACAGATGTGCATCATTTAATGACACCACTAACAATAGTGAGCATAGAATTATAATAATGTATATAATTCTATATACATTATTAATAATATCACATTTCTTTTCATTGAAGTGCAGACGAGTGTCTACACGTGTACAAGCCCTTAATAAAGAAATGTAATAATAAACACATCATGAAAACCCAACACGTCACATCACCACTCTGTCACTTTCAGATTAAAGTGCGTGTCCACAGGCTCCGTCCTTTCCACGCTTCCCATTCATTGTCTATGTAAGCAGCTGTGCAATGCATTCTGGGAGCTGGTGGCGCGATATGAGAGCCGGAGCGTCACGTTGGCCGCTCCTCATTTGCATAAAGTTGAGGTCTAGGCTACTTTATGCAAAAAAGGGGCCGTCCGACACGTCCGGCACTCGGTATCCATGAGTTATCTGTATCTACGGGTGTTCGTATATTTTATTCTGATTCTGATTACTGGGTGTGTGGGTTTGGGGAATGTTACTGAGACTGGGTTCGTGGGGCTGGTGTGTGTGTTGTTTGGGGCGTTTAGCGCTTGGTGGGGGGGGGGGGTTTGCGGTGTGCTGCTGCCATACGTGGGTTTGCGGGAGGAATTGATGGTGAAGAGGGGGTGGGGAGGAATGATTGAGAAGAAATGAAAGCGCGACAGAGTTCGAAGAAGAAATGAAAGCGAGGAGAGTTCGAAGACGAAATGAAAGCGAGCCGGGTTAGCGAAGACCTGAAAGAGAGAAGGGTTAGAGAAGAATGAAAGCGCGAAGAGTTAGAAGACGACATGAAAGAGAGAAGGGTTAGAAGAAGAAATGAAGAGAGAAGGGTTAGAGAAGAAATGAACGAGAGATGGGTTAGAAGAAGAATGAACGAGGAAGCGTTAGAAAGAAGAAATGAAAGAGTGAAGGGTTCGAAGAAGAAGGTAGCGAGAACGAGTTAGACGAAGAAATGAAGAGAGAAGAGTTAGAAGAAGAAATGAAAGAGAGAAGAGTTCGAAGAGAGAAATGAAGAGAGAAGAGTTCGAGACGAACTGCAGAGAGAAGAGTTAGAAGAGAACTGAAGAGAGAAAGGGTTAGAAGACGAAATGAAGAGAGAGGGTTTAGAAGAAGCAACTGAAAGAGAGACGAGTTAGAAGAACCAGGGCACGAGAGCAGGGTTCGAAGAGCATGAGAAGAGAGCGGGTTTAGAAGAAGAAATTAAAGAGAGAAGGGTTAGAAGAAGAACTGAACGAGAGAAAGTTGAAGAAGCCTGAAAGACAGAAGGGTTGAAGAGACATGAAAGACCGAAGGGTTCGAAGAAGCAATGCAAGAGAGACGGGTTAGTCGAAGACATGAAGAGCGAGGGTTCGAAGAGAATGAAAGAGAGAGGGTTTGACGAAGAAATGAACGCGAGCAGGGTTAGAAGAGAATTGAAAGAGAGAAGAGTTAGAAGAAGAACTGAAAGAGAGAAGGGTTAGGAAGCAGAATGAAAGAGAGCAGGGTCGAAGAAGAAATGAACGAGAGCACGGGTTCGAAGAAGAACTGAACAGAGAGAAGGTAGAAGACGAAATGAAAGAGAGAAAGGTTAGAAGTAGAATGAAAGCGAGCAGGGGTTAGAAGAGAAATGACAGAAAGAAGGGTTCGAAGAAGAAATGAAAGAAAGACGGGTTCGGAAGAAAGAATGAAGGAGAGAGGGTTAGAAGAGAATGAAGCAGAAGGGTTAGAAGAGACATGACAGAGCCAGAAGGGTTAGAGAAGAAATAAAGAGAGAAGGGTTCGAAGAAGACACTGCCAGAGGCGCAGAGTTAGCGAAGAAATGACAGGAGAGCAAGGTTAGACGAAGCAATTACGACCGAAGGGTTAGCAAGAACTGCCCGAGAGAAGTTGGAGCCGCCCATGCCCGCCGACGGGTTAGAGGAAGAATTGAAAGGAGAGCAGGGTAGAAGAAGCATGAAGAGCGAAGAGTTAGAAAAAGACTGGAAAGCGCGAAGAGTTATAAAGAAGAAATGAAAGCAGAAGGGTTAGCAGAAGCACTGACCAAGAGAGAAGGGTTGAAGCAGAAGAATGAAAGAGCAGAAGGGTTCAGCAGACTCATGACGCGAGACAGCGTTAGACGAAGAACCTGAAAGAGAGCAGTGTTAGAACGACGACAAGGTCACCGAGAAGAAGGGTTCGAAGTAGAACATGCAAGCGAGACGGGTTAGAAGACGTCATGAAAGAGAGAAGGGTAGGCACTAGAAGAAATGAACGAGAGAGGTTTAGAAGAAGAATTGACCTGGAGCGCAGGGTTCGAACAGACGAACTGAAAGAGAGAATAGTTAGAAGAAGAATGAAAGAGGAAGCGTTTAGACGCAGAACCTGAAGAGAGAAGAGTTAGCAGACCTAACTGAAAGAGACGAGCGTTAGAAGACGAAATGACCGAGGAGCTCGAGTTAGCAAGAGAAATGAACGAGCCGCAGGGTTCGCCGAGACTGCCAGAGAGACAGGGTTCGAGAAGCAATGACCGAGAGCGGGTTCGACGAAGAAACTGAACAAGAGAGCGAGTTGAAGCAGACTGACCGGAGCACGGGTTGCGAAGCCAAATGAAAGCCAGAGGGTTAGAAGAAGAATTGACTGAGAGAAGGGTTAGAAGAGCCAAGCACGAGCAAGAGTTAGCAGAAAGAAAGAAAGAGAGAAGGGTTAGAAGAAGACTGACAGGCGAAGGGTTAGAAGAAGAAATACAAGAGGAAGGGTTGAAGCCCAGCCATGAAAGCAACTCCAGGGTTAGAGAAGCCCTGCAGAGGAAGGGTTAGAAGCCTCATGCCAGCGCGCCAGGGTTAGACGAGAAATGCCCGAGCGCAAGGGTTAGAAGCCGCTTTCCTGAGAGAAGGGTTCGACGACCGAAATGAACGAGATCCGGGTTTAGAAGCACGCCCTGCACGAGAGAAGAGTTAGACCGAATTCAAGAACGAAGGGTTAGCCGAGAAACTGACAAGAGAGCCGGGTTAGCCGACAAATGAAAGAGAGATCGTTAAGCCGCCCTGCAAGAGCGCACTCGTTCGCCGCGCCCTGCCAGCGCTCAGGGTTAGACGCTCCTGAACAGCGAGACGGGTTACGCAGCAGCAATGCCCGCGAGTCCTTGTACGCAGCCGCACTGACCTCCCGAAGCCTTTAGCCGGACAGAAATGCCCTCAGCTCTACTCTCCTCCTCCCATCCCTCTCCTCGAACTCCTCCTCCCTTCCCTCTCTCCTTTACTCCTCCTAACCATCCCTCTCTCCTTTAACTCCTCCTCCATCCCTCCTCCTTAATTCCTCCTCCTTATCCCTCCTCCTTGAACTCCTCTCAATCCTCTCTCCTTTAACTCCTCCTCCCATCCCTCTCTCCTTTAACTCCTCCTCCCATCCCTCTCTCCTTTAAATCCTCCTCCAATCCTCCCTCAAGTACTCCTCCTCCCATCCCTCTCTCCTTTAACTCCTCCTCAATCCCTCTCCTCTAACTCCTCCTCCCATCCCTCTCTCCTTTAACTCCTCCTCCCTTCCTCTCTCCTTTACTCCTCCTCCATCCCTCTCCTTTAACTCCTCCTCATCCCTCTCTCCCTTAAGTCCTCCTCCCATCCCTCTCTCCTTTAACTCCTCCTCCCATCCCTCTCTCCTTTAAACTCCTCCCCATCCCTCTCTCCTTTAACTCCTCCTCCCATCCCTCTCTCCTCTAACTCCTCCTCCCATCCCTCTCTCCTTTAACTCCTCCTCCCATCCCTCTCTCCTCTAACTCCTCCTCCCATCCATCTCTCCTTTAGCTCCTCCTCCCATCCCTCTCTCCTCTAACTCCTCCTCCCATCCCTCTCTCCTCTAACTCCTCCTCCCATCCCTCTCTCCTCTAACTCCTCCTCCCATCCCTCTCTCCTTTAACTCCTCCTCCCATCCCTCCCTCCTCTAACTCCTCCTCCCATCCCTCTCTCCTCTAACTCCTCCTCCCATCCCTCTCTCCTCTAACTCCTCCTCCCATCCCTCTCTCCTCTAACTCCTCCTCCCATCCCTCTCTCCCTTAACTCCTCCTCCTATCCCTCTCTCCCTTAACTCCTCCTCCCATCCCTCTCTCCTTTAACTCCTCCTCCTCCCATCCCTCTCTCCTTTATCTCCTCCTCCCATCCCTCTCTCCTTTAACTCCTCCTCCCATCCCTCTCTCCTTTAACTCCTCCTCCCATCCCTCTCTCCTTTAACTCCTCCTCCCATCCTTCTCTCCTTTAACTCCTCCTCCCATCCCTCCCTCCTTTAACTCCTCCTCCCATCCCTCTCTCCTTTAACTCCTCCTCCCATCCCTCTCTCCTTTAACTCCTCCTCCCATCCCTCTCTCCTCTAACTCCTCCTCCCATCCCTCTCTCCCTTAAGTCCTCCTCCCATCCCTCCCTCCTTTAACTCCTCCTCCAATCCCTCTCTCCTTTAACTCCTCCTCCCATCCCTCTCTCCTCTAACTCCTCCTCCCATCCCTCTCTCCTCTAACTCCTCCTCCCATCCCTCCCTCCTTTAACTCCTCCTCCCATCCCTCTCTCCTTTAACTCCTCCTCCCATCCCTCTCTCCTTTAACTCCTCCTCCCATCCCTCTCTCCTTTAACTCCTCCTCCCATCCCTCTCTCCTATAACTCCTCCTCCCATCCCTCTCTCCTTTAACTCCTCCTCCCATCCCTCTCTCCTTTAACTCCTCCTCCCATCCCTCTCTCCTCTAACTCCTCCTCCCATCCCTCTCTCCTTTAACTCCTCCTCCCATCCCTCTCTCCTTTAACTCCTCCTCCCATCCCTCTCTCCTTTAACTCCTCCTCCCATCCCTCTCTCCTCTAACTCCTCCTCCCATCCCTCTCTCCTCTAACTCCTCCTCCCATCCCTCTCTCCTCTAACTCCTCCTCCCATCCCTCTCTCCTCTAACTCCTCCTCCCATCCCTCTCTCCTTTAACTCCTCCTCCCATCCCTCTCTCCTTTAACTCCTCCTCCCATCCCTCTCTCCTCTAACTCCTCCTCCCATCCCTCTCTCCTCTAACTCCTCCTCCCATCCCTCTCTCCTCTAACTCCTCCTCCCATCCCTCTCTCCTCTAACTCCTCCTCCCATCCCTCTCTCCTCTAACTCCTCCTCCCATCCCTCTCTCCTCTAACTCCTCCTCCCATCCCTCTCTCCTCTAACTCCTCCTCCCATCCCTCTCTCCTTTAACTCCTCCTCCCATCCCTCTCTCCTTTAACTCCTCCTCCCATCCCTCTCTCCTCTAACTCCTCCTCCCATCCCTCTCTCCTCTAACTCCTCCTCCCATCCCTCTCTCCTCTAACTCCTCCTCCCATCCCTCTCTCCTCTAACTCCTCCTCCCATCCCTCTCTCCTTTAACTCCTCCTCCCATCCCTCTCTCCTTTAACTCCTCCTCCCATCCCTCTCTCCTTTAACTCCTCCTCCCATCCCTCTCTCCTTAACTCCTCCTCCCATCCCTCTCTCCTTTAACTCCTCCTCCCATCCCTCTCTCCTTTAACTCCTCCTCCCATCCCTCTCTCCTCTAACTCCTCCTCCCATCCCTCTCTCCTCTAACTCCTCCTCCCATCCCTCTCTCCTCTAACTCCTCCTCCCATCCCTCTCTCCTTTAACTCCTCCTCCCATCCCTCTCTCCCTTAACTCCTCCTCCCATCCCTCTCTCCTTTAACTCCTCCTCCCATCCCTCTCTCCTTTAACTCCTCCTCCCATCCCTCTCTCCTTTAACTCCTCCTCCCATCCCTCTCTCCCTTAACTCCTCCTCCCGTCCCTCTCTCCTTTAAAGGTCACCTATTATGCAAAATGCACTTTTCCATGTCTTATAAACATCAATATCTGTCCCCAGTGTGTCTAGAGACCACCGAAGTATCATAAAAGACCATCCTCTCTCTTTTTCTCCTGCTCCATCTCTCGGAAAATGTGTCAGAAGTGGCGCTGTTCGTAATTCCTGCCACTCCTGACGTCAAAAGGGCCATTTGAGCCATATATGGCTTTCCGCTTTCTACAGCAACACAACAGCTCCCTCCCTCCTTACCCAGCTAGGTGAGCCCGCCCTCTGAGCTGCTCGCTGTTTTCCTCGGTATAATCACAGACCTGCTAACAGGACAAGCAAAGCATGCTACTACTTCTGTTAGTCTGCAAGAACCAGCAGAAAGGTCTTCATGTCCTCCCATCATCTGAGGACGTGAAGACCCAGTGGATACACTTTATCTTTTATCTGTTTTAGGTGATTTTTGACTGAAATGTCCTCACAGCAACAGTAAAACACACGGGTCAGTAGGCTACAGGATTCACTGCAAACTGAAGCTCAGGATGGATCCGTACCGGCTGTCTGGGACCCAACTTCAAACCTGGAAGCTGTAAGTTGGTCACGTTTATGTTGTTTTAGCTTCTGTTTATTTAGCAGACTGTTTGCCTGTTAGCGTTAGCATGTTGCGCGGCTAACGCCGCTAGCTTTCAATGGCTCCACCGGGGCTTTGTTTACATGCAAACCTTCTGCTCTGTGTCTGTCTGCGTTACAGATATGTTGAGAGTGTGTAGATTTACTCCACAGACTGTCCTGAAGGAGCTCATGTGAAAAACAAACAGTCAATCTGTACGAATTTGTGAGGGATTACCGGAGTTATAGTGGGCGAACGAGCAGGGAGAGAGAGAGAGATGCCGTGAGCTCAGAGCAGACAGCTGTTGATCAGAGGAGTCTCTGTAACGTTACTTCCCTCTTAGAGCTATTAAAAGATATTACAACGTGAATACTGGCAGCTTCTTTGTTGTCTTGGGCTAAATAATACATAAAGGTTTACTAAAGTCTAAGCTTCTAGGTCTAGCTTTTGATACAGACAACACAAGTTACACTCCAAGTCTAAAGTTCTGTGTAATCCATTTCTTCCTCCATACTTGATAAAAAATGATTTATCATTTTACACTGTTTGTAGCTGTTGCCATAACTACACATGTTAGAAGATGATGTTACTGTTATATACCTTGATGTTATTACATGACAGTATATTCTAACACTGAATCTGTCATGTTTTACAGGTCATCTGAGTGACCTGATCCACATGGAGATGCAGCAGGATGAACTATTACCAGCTGACACAACTTCACTCTACAAGAAAGCCTTTACTCTGAAGGAGGACATGATGTGGACAGTTTAAATACAAGTCATGGCTTTGCTGCTTTTGGAATTATGTGTACCCAATTTATGATTCAGTGTTATTATTGTGAATAAAGAGCTGTATTTTTAAGGAGGGTTTTTGTCATTTTTAAATTTACAATTAATGATCTTGTGGTATAAGATACATATAACATGTTCTTTCACAAAGTAATGTAATTACAGTTTAAACAGGTGATATGGAAAATGAATTTTATGTCATGCATGTAGAAGGGTAGAGGTAGTAAATAGTGACTGTAAGCAACACAACACATTTCTGTTTCACAGTCAAACTTTATTTCAGTAGACAGATGACAATATTAATTATACACAGTATTTTGAACGTGAACAGATAACCTGCAGCTTTGACAAACATTTCACAGCATAAATATGGCAATAACTGTCTAAGTTACTCTGAAACATGGACTCAGTACTGTGGTTACTGAGCAGTTTTTATATATAAGATCAGTAATTCCACCTTCAGTTATGTTGACACTACAGGATAAAGTCTATTCCAGCATGGCAGGATACTGTAAGTGTAACTTTAACCGGTCTGTAGTCATGATAACACACAGAGACAGCTCCTACAGTAAATAATATACCATTACTCTGATTACTTTCATACGTTTATCAGGTGTCTTATACCAGAAATAATGAACTGACTACTGTTTCACATCTTCTATTTTCCCCCCTGATGTTCGCTGTGTTTACACACCGTTACATGTAGCTACATGCTAACAGGTTACCTCTGTATCTCCCATGTAAACAGAACTATCTGCTCACAGCAAATGTTTTCTTCTTCACTGGGTCTTCTTCTTCTGTCGGTCCTTTCTCACAAATGGACCTGTAAAGACAAACGTAAAACAGAGTGTATGTTTACAGTTTACAGAGTTTATGCATAACGTAAATACTGAGCTAACGTGAAGGAGCTAAAAATAGCATATTTACCGGAGCAGAACCGTCAGAAAACCCAGAATCTTGGCCGCAGATGTTGTTCATTTCTCCTCAACTTCGGATCAGATTCCTCCGGGAACGTGCGCTGTGTGAAGTTTCTGGTTTATAAACTTTTAATTAGTTTATTTTTAACTTTAGAAACGCGGATAAACTCAGTGAATCTCTCCCTGCTCCCTGCTCTCCGGGCAGTGACGCTGTGTTGAAGCCGTTTGATTGACAGAAAACGCTGACCAATCAGAGCAGACTGGGAGGAGACCGGAGGAGACAGGCTCTGAATCAGAGAATTTTATAATGAGCGAAAAAGGGGGTTGATGAAGAGAGGGATTTTGAGAAAAATAGAGGGTTTTTTGAATATTACAGCATGTAAACATGTTCTAGTAGAACATTAACATACACATATGAACCTGGAAATGAGCATAATATGAGACCTTTAACTCCTCTGTTGGGTCCTCACCAGGACTTTGGGACAAAGAGCGGCCTGAAAACAGGCCAACATGTAAGGTCAAAAGCCTAAGACAAAGGAACAAAGCTTAACCGCCATCTTGAATCTGAATCCTGGTCTCTCATTGGATGAGGCTCACAGGAAATTAGGGGAAGATCCGGTGACACGCCCACAGTCTCACCGGAGATATAAGCACAGCGCACCTACGAAGCTCTCTCTTTCCACTGCAACTCAGTTTCTACAGGAGGTGACTCTACGTTGCAACTTCCCCTTTAAGCCTCGGCGCAGTTCCCGACCTCGCTGGACGAGTTAAGTTACTGTTCTCTTTGTTCACTGAACACTTTCGGACCCGAGATCACACAACCAGTGATCTCCCCACCTGCAGAAGGAAGAACCGGACCCCCGTTCTTCGAGAAGGAAAGACGCCCGCTCCTTTCCTCCAAGTCGACTCTGGCTGTTTTCCCTCCGCTGCCGCACGGAGAATCATTCCCGCCTTTCACCGCTGACGCGCGTGATAACGGCCCTTTGTCTCGAGCTGAACCCGCCGGACCAATCAACGGACAAACACATCTTAAACGCTTCGAAAAGCGTATCAGGTAAGAGGCTTGTGTCTGGGCAGAAACTAGTAATAGTGTGTGTTACATTAAGTTTTATTACTTTATTGCTTTGAGTTTACGGACCGCTGAGTCCGCCTGTTTGCTGCTTTGTTGTTGTTTTATTGTTAACTGTGCGCTCCAAACCGCAGGCTTTTCATTGTGTTTACTTCTGCCTCCACGGGAGAGACCTGTAACTGTATTTTACCGGTTAAAAGACCAGGAAACGGCCGACGGACGTGAGTTCGCCTGCCGGGTTTCTGAGTGGTAAATATACAGCGATTACGTCTTTCTCCCTGCCGTTAGAATTCCTCTGCTGCTTGTTCACTGCTGTTACGTGAGTGTCCCACGCCGTGGGCTTTCTTTGTGTTAGTTTCTGCCATCACCGGTAAGACCGGTAGCCGTACATTACCGGTTAAAAGACCAGAGCACGGCCGACGAACCTGAGTTCGCCTGCCGGGTTTCTGTGTGGTAATAAGACAGCTACCACGTCCTTTTCCGCGGCAGTTAGGATCTCCTCTTTCTGCGCTCTGAGTGCGCCTTTCTTTTCTCCCTCTTTCGCTAACCCCCCCCCACACACACACACACCTATTCCCGTTTACAGACAAAGTGGGGACCACATTCTCCATTACATGTTGTTTTAACTTACGCGGCCTCGTCCGCCATTAGAGCCATCCCTCACGTGACGTAATTACGTGCGTGGCCACGTCCACCTCGTGCTCCTCCCCTTTTCTTTCTCCACACACACACACACACACACACACACACACACACACACACACACGTTCTTATGCTTGTTTGATTGTAGTGTAGTGATTAGAGCTGTTTGTGTAGGATAATTGTTTGTTTCCTTGAGGTGTTATTGGTTATTAATTATCCTTGCTTATACATTATTAGTTACCGAGTGATGGTGTTGATGTTTGGGTAATTATAAATTGATATTGCTAATTTTAAGTAAACTTGTTTTGCATTTAAAGAACAGTTGTCTGTGATTGTTTGTGCATATGTGTTGTAATAATAGCTGGTTATGAGAGTCAGTGCTCGGATTCATCCTTTACTGTTCAACTCATAAATATAAAGTAGTGAGTAAATACTGGTATTTTGAGTGAACAGTCCCTTTGAGACTGTATCAACGTTTGGTTATTGTTCCCTGATTCCAGGGTGGTGCCCAGTTATTGATAGTTTTATTAATAATTTATTTAATTTTATTAATCTTAGTAATTAATATTTGTTAATAACCAAATCTATTCCTACCAAATCCCAGCACCTCCTCCCATCCCTCTCTCCTTTAACTCCTCCTCCCATCCCTCTCTCCTTTAACTCCTCCTCCCATCCCTCTCTCCTTTAACTCCTCCTCCCATCCCTCTCTCCTTTAACTCCTCCTCCCATCCCTCTCTCCTTTAACTCCTCCTCCCATCCCTCTCTCCTTTAACTCCTCCTCCCATCCCTCTCTCCTTTAACTCCTCCTCCCATCCCTCTCTCCTTTAACTCCTCCTCCCATCCCTCTCTCCTTTATCTCCTCCTCCCATCCCTCGCTCCTTTAACTCCTCCTCCCATCCCTCGCTCCTTTAACTCCTCCCCATCCCTCGCTCCTTTAACTCCTCCCATCCCTCGCTCCTTTAACTCCTCCTCCCCATCCCTCGCTCCTTTAACTCCTCCCATCCCTCGCTCCTTTAACTCCTCCTCCCATCCCTCTCTCCTTTATCTCCTCCTCCCATCCCTCTCTCCTTTAACTCCTCCTCCATCCCTCTCTCCTTTAACTCCTCCTCCAATCCCTCTCTCTTTTAACTCCTCCTCCCATCCCTCTCTCCTTTATCTCCTCCTCCCATCCCTCTCTCCTTTAACTCCTCCTCCCATCCTTCTCTCCTTTAACTCCTCCTTCCATCCCTCTCTCCTTTAACTTCTCCTCCCGTCCCTCGCTTCCTAATAAAGGAAGCATTGAAGCTCATTTCCTTTGGTAAAGGATGCTCCAGTGTATCCTCTGCTAAAGGAGTTAAGAAAGGAAGCATTGCAGCTCCTTTCATTTGGTAAAGGATACTCCAGTGTTTCCACTGCTAAGGAAGCAGTGAATCTCTTTTCCTTTGGTAAAGGATGCTCCAGTGTATCCTCTGCTAAAGGAGAAAATAAAGGAAGCATTGAAGCTCCTTTCCTTTGGTAAAGGATGCTCCAGTGTTTCCACTGCTAAGGAAGCAGTGAATCTCTTTTCCTTTGGTAAAGGATGCTCCAGTGTATCCTCTGCTAAAGGAGTTAAGAAAGGAAGCATTGAAGCTACTTTCCTTTGGTAAAGGATGCTCCAGTGTTTCCTCTGCTAAAGGAGAAAAGAAAGGAAGCATTGCAGCTCCTTTCATTTGGTAAAGGATACTCCAGTGTTTCCACTGCTAAGGAAGCAGTGAATCTCTTTTCCTTTGGTAAAGGATGCTCCAGTGTATCCTCTGCTAAAGGAGTTAAGAAAGGATGCATTGAAGCTCCTTTCCTTTGGTAAAGGATGCTCCAGTGTTTCCTCTGCTAGGAGATAAGAAAGGAAGCATTGGATCTCCTTTCCTTTTGTAAAGGATGCTCCAGTGTTTCCACTGCTAAGGAAGCAGTGAATCTCCTTTCCTTTGGTAAAGGATGCTCCAGTGTTTCCTCTGCTAAAGGAGAAAAGAAAGGAAGCATTGAAGCTCCTTTCCTTTGGTAAAGGATGCTCCAGTGTTTCCACTGCTAAGGAAGCAGTGAATCTCTTTTCCTTTGGTAAAGGATGCTCCAGTGTATCCTCTGCTAAAGGAGTTAAGAAAGGAAGCATTGAAGCTCCTTTCCTTTGGTAAAGGATGCTCCAGTGTTTCCTCTGCTAGGAAAATGTGCGAGTAATAAAAGTCTGAAAAATGTCGGAGTAAAAACAGTCTGAAAAATGTCTAAGTGAAAAAGTAAAAAAAAAAGAAGTCTGAAAAATGTCCGAGTAATAAAAGTCTGAAAAATATCCGAGAAATAAAGTATAAAAAAAAAGTCTGAAAAATGTCGGAGTAAAAAAGTCTAAAAAAATGTACGAGTACAAAAGCATAAAAAAAAAAGTCTGAAAAAAGTCAGAGTAAAAAAAGTCTGAAAAAGTCTGAAATATGTCTGAGTAAAAAAGTCTGAAAAAAGTCTGAGTGAAAAAGTCTGAAAAATGTCTGAGTGAAAAAGTCTGAAAAATGTCTGAGTAAAAAAAGTCTGAAAAATGTCAGAGTAAAAAAGTATAAAAAAAAGAAGTCTGAAAAATGTCCGAGTAATAAAAGTCTGGAAAATGTCCGAGTAATAAAAGTCTGAAAAATGTCGGAGTAAAAAAAGTCTGAAAAATGTCTGAGTAAAAAAGTCTGAAAAAAGTCTGAGTGAAAAAGTCTGAAAAATGTCTGAGTGAAAAAGTCCGAAAAATGTCTTAGTGAAAAAGTAAAAAAAAAAGAAGTCTGAAAAATGTCCGAGTAATAAAAGTCTGAAAAATGTCCGATTAAAAAAAGTCTGAAAAATGTCCGAGTAAATAGGTCAAAAAGAAAGAAGTCCGAGTAAAAAAGTGTGAAATAGTCAGAGTAAAAAAAGTCTGAAAAATGTCTAAGTGAAAAAGTAAAAAAAAAAGAAGTCTGAAAAATGTCCGAGTAATAAAAGTCTGAAAAATGTCCGAGTAATAAAAGTCTGAAAAATGTCTGAGTAAAAAAAGTCTGAAAAATGTCTGAGTAAAAAAGTCTGAAAAATGTCCGAGTACAAAGGTCAAAAAGAAAGAAGTCCGAGTAAAAAAGTGTGAAAATAGTCAGAGTAAAAAAAGTCTGAAAAATGTGTGAGTGAAAAAGTAAAAAAAAAAGAAGTCTGAAAAATGTCCGAGTAAAAAAGTATAAAAATAATGAAGTCTGAAAAATGTCTGAGTAAAAAAAGTGTGAAAAATGTCTGAGTAAAAATGTCTGGAAAAATCTCAGAGTAAAAAAAGTCTGAAAAAAGTCAGTGAAAAAGTCTGAAAAATGTTTGCGTAAAAAAAGTAAAAAAAAAAAAAGAAGTCTGAAAAATGTCCGAGTAATAAAAGTCTGAAAAATGTCAGAGTAAAAAAGTATAAAAAAAAAGATTTCTGAAAAATGTCTGAGTAAAAATGTCCGAGTAAAAACAGTCTGAAAAATGTCCGAGTAAAAACAGTCTGAAAAATGTCCGAGTAAAAACAGTCTGAAAAATGTCCGAGTAAAAAAGTAAAAAAAAAAGATGTCAGAGTAAAAAAAGTCTGAAAGATGTCAGTGAAAAAGTCTAAAAAATGTCTGAGTAAAAAAGTCTAAAACAATGTCCGAGCAAAAAAGTACAAAAAAAAGAAGTCTAAAAAATGTCTGAGTAAAAATAACTGGAAAAATCTCAGAGTAAAAAAAGTGTGAAAAAAGTCAGAGTAAAAAAAGTCTGAAAAATGTCTGAGTGAAAAAGTCCGAAAAATGTCTTAGTGAAAAAGTAAAAAAAAAAGAAGTCTGAAAAATGTCCGAGTAATAAAAGTCTGAAAAATGTCCGATTAAAAAAAGTCTGAAAAATGTCCGAGTAAATAGGTCAAAAAGAAAGAAGTCCGAGTAAAAAAGTGTGAAATAGTCAGAGTAAAAAAAGTCTGAAAAATGTCTAAGTGAAAAAGTAAAAAAAAAAGAAGTCTGAAAAATGTCCGAGTAATAAAAGTCTGAAAAATGTCCGAGTAATGTAAAAAAGTGTGAAAAAAGTCACAGTAAAAAAGTCTGAAAAAGTCTGAGTAAAAATGTCTGAAAAATGTCTGAGTAAAAAAGTCTGAAAAATGTCTGAGTAAAAAAGAAAAAAAAAAGAAGTACGAGTAAAAAAGTGTGAAAATAGTCAGAGTAAAAAAAGTCTGAAAAATGTCTGAGTAAAAAGTGAGTAAAAAAGTAAAAAGTAAAAAATAAAAAAGTACGAGTAAAAAAAGTCTGAAAAAAGTCAAGCAAAAAAAGTCTGAAAAATGTCTGAGTGAAAAAGTCTGAAAAATGTCGAGTAAAAAAAGTAAAAAAAAAAGACGTCGGAGTAAAAATGTCTGGAAAAATCTCCGAGTAAAAAATGTCTGAGTGAAAAAGTCTGAAAAATGTCTGAGTGAAAAAGTCTGAAAAATGTCTGAGTAAAAAAAGTATAAAAAAAAGATTTCTGAAAAATATCTGAGTAAAAATGTCCGAGTAAAAAAAGTCTGAAAAAAGTCAGAGTAAAAAAGTGTGAAAAAGTCACAGTAAAAAAGTCTGAAAAATGTCTGAGTAAAAATGTCCTAGTAAAAAAGTAAAAAAAAAAGAAGCTAGAGTGAAAAAGTGTGAAAATAGTCAGAGTAAAAAAAGTCTGAAAAATGTCTGAGTGAAAAAGTCTGAAAAATGTCTGAGTAAAAAAGTTTGAAAAATGTCTGAGTAAAAAAGAAAAAAAAAAGAAGTACGAGTAAAAAAGTGTGAAAATAGTCAGAGTAAAAAAAGTCTGAAAAATGTCTGAGTAAAAATGTCCGAGTAAAAAAGTAAAAAAGTAAAAAAAAAGAAGTACGAGTAAAAAAAGTCTGAAAAAAGTCAGAGCAAAAAAAGTCTGAAAAATGTCCGAGTAAAAAAGTAAAAAAAAAAAGAAGTACGAGTAAAAAATGTCTGAAAAATGTCTGAGTGAAAAAGTAAAAAAAAAGAAGTAAGAGTAAAAAAAGTCTGAAAAAAGTCAGAGTAAAAAAGTCTGAAAAATGTCTGAGTAAAAAAAGTATAAAAAAAAAGATTTCTGAAAAATATCTGAGTAAAAATGTCCGAGTAAAAAAAGTCTGAAAAAAGTCAGAGTAAAAAAGTGTGAAAAAAGTCACAGTAAAAAAGTCTGAAAAATGTCTGAGTAAAAATGTCCTAGTAAAAAAGTAAAAAAAAAAGAAGCTAGAGTGAAAAAGTGTGAAAATAGTCAGAGTAAAAAAAGTCTGAAAATGTCTGAGTGAAAAAGTCTGAAAAATGTCTGAGTAAAAAAGTTTGAAAAATGTCTGAGTAAAAAAGAAAAAAAAAAGAAGTACGAGTAAAAAAGTGTGAAAATAGTCAGAGTAAAAAAGTCTGAAAAATGTCTGAGTAAAAATGTCCGAGTAAAAAAGTAAAAAAGTAAAAAAAAAAGAAGTACGAGTAAAAAAAGTCTGAAAAAAGTCAGAGCAAAAAAAGTCTGAAAAATGTCTGAGTGAAAAAGTCTGAAAAATGTCTGAGTAAAAAAAGTAAAAAAAAAAGACGTCGGAGTAAAAATGTCTGGAAAAATCTCCGAGTCAAAAAAGTCTGAAAAATGTCTGAGTGAAAAAGTCTGAAAAATGTCTGAGTGAAAAAGTCTGAAAAATGTCTGAGTAAAAAAAGTATAAAAAAAAAGATTTCTGAAAAATATCTGAGTAAAAATGTCCGAGTAAAAAAAGTCTGAAAAAAGTCAGAGTAAAAAAGTTTGAAAAAGTCACAGTAAAAAAGTCTGAAAAATGTCTGAGTAAAAATGTCCTAGTAAAAAAGTAAAAAAAAAAGAAGCTAGAGTGAAAAAGTGTGAAAATAGTCAGAGTAAAAAAAGTCTGAAAAATGTCTGAGTGAAAAAGTCTGAAAAATGTCTGAGTAAAAAAGTTTGAAAAATGTCTGAGTAAAAAAGAAAAAAAAAAGAAGTACGAGTAAAAAAGTGTGAAAATAGTCAGAGTAAAAAAAGTCTGAAAAATGTCTGAGTAAAAATGTCCGAGTAAAAAAGTAAAAAAGTAAAAAAAAAAGAAGTACGAGTAAAAAAAGTCTGAAAAAAGTCAGAGTAAAAAAGTCTGAAAAATGTCTGAGTAAAAAAAGTATAAAAAAAAAGATTTCTGAAAAATATCTGAGTAAAAATGTCCGAGTAAAAAAAGTCTGAAAAAAGTCAGAGTAAAAAAGTGTGAAAAAAGTCACAGTAAAAAAAGTCTGAAAAATGTCTGAGTAAAAATGTCCTAGTAAAAAAGTAAAAAAAAAAGAAGCTAGAGTGAAAAAGTGTGAAAATAGTCAGAGTAAAAAAAGTCTGAAAAATGTCTGAGTGAAAAAGTCTGAAAAATGTCTGAGTAAAAAAGTTTGAAAAATGTCTGAGTAAAAAAGAAAAAAAAAAGAAGTACGAGTAAAAAAGTGTGAAAATAGTCAGAGTAAAAAAAGTCTGAAAAATGTCTGAGTAAAAATGTCCGAGTAAAAAAGTAAAAAAGTAAAAAAAAAAGAAGTACGAGTAAAAAAAGTCTGAAAAAAGTCAGAGCAAAAAAAGTCTGAAAAATGTCTGAGTGAAAAAGTCTGAAAAATGTCTGAGTAAAAAAAGTAAAAAAAAAAGACGTCGGAGTAAAAATGTCTGGAAAAATCTCCGAGTCAAAAAAGTCTGAAAAATGTCTGAGTGAAAAAGTCTGAAAAATGTCTGAGTGAAAAAGTCTGAAAAATGTCTGAGTAAAAAAAGTATAAAAAAAAAGATTTCTGAAAAATATCTGAGTAAAAATGTCCGAGTAAAAAAAGTCTGAAAAAAGTCAGAGTAAAAAAGTGTGAAAAAGTCACAGTAAAAAAGTCTGAAAAATGTCTGAGTAAAAATGTCCTAGTAAAAAAGTAAAAAAAAAAAGAAGCTAGAGTGAAAAAGTGTGAAAATAGTCAGAGTAAAAAAAGTCTGAAAAATGTCTGAGTGAAAAAGTCTGAAAAATGTCTGAGTAAAAAAGTTTGAAAAATGTCTGAGTAAAAAAGAAAAAAAAAAGAAGTACGAGTAAAAAAGTGTGAAAATAGTCAGAGTAAAAAAAGTCTGAAAAATGTCTGAGTAAAAATGTCCGAGTAAAAAAGTAAAAAAAAAAGAAGTACGAGTAAAAAAAGTCTGAAAAAAGTCAGAGCAAAAAAAGTCTGAAAAATGTCCGAGTAAAAAAGTAAAAAAAAAAAAGAAGTACGAGTAAAAAATGTCTGAAAAATGTCTGAGTGAAAAAGTCTGAAAATAGTCAGAGTAAAAAAAGTCTGAAAAATGTCTGAGTGAAAAAGTCTGAAAAATGTCTGAGTAAAAAAGTCTGAAAAATGTCTGAGTAAAAAAGTAAAAAAAAAAGAAGTACGAGTAAAAAAGTGTGAAAATAGTCAGAGTAAAAAAAGTCTGAAAAATGTCTGAGTGAAAAAGTAAAAAAAAAAGATTTCTGAAAAATGTCTGAGTGAAAAAGTCTGAAAAATGTCCGAGTAAAAAAAGTCTGAAAAATGTCCGAGTAAAAAGGTCAAAAAGAAAGAAGTCCGAGTAAAAAAGTGTGAAAATAGTCAGAGTAAAAAAAGTCTGAAAAATGTGTGAGTGAAAAAGTAAAAAAAAAAGAAGTCTGAAAAATGTCCGAGTAAAAAAGTATAAAAATAATGAAGTCTGAAAAATGTCTGAGTAAAAAAAGTGTGAAAAATGTCTGAGTAAAAAGGTCAAAAAGAAAGAAGTCCGAGTAAGAATGTGTGAAAATAGTCAGAGTAAAAAAAATCTGAAAAATGTCTGAATGAAAAAGTGTGAAAAAAGTCAGAGTAAAAAAAATCTGAAAAAAGTCTGAGTGAAAAAGTCTCAAATATGTCTGAGTAAAAAAAGTAAAAAAAAAAAAAAAGAAGTCTGAAAAATGTCTGAGTAAAAATGTCTGGAAAAATCTCCGAGTAAAAAAAGTCTGAAAAAAGTCAGTGAAAAAGTCTGAAAAATGTTTGCGTAAAAAAAGTAAAAAAAAAAAAAAGAAGTCTGAAAAATGTCCGAGTAATAAAAGTCTGAAAAATGTCAGAGTAAAAAAGTATAAAAAAAAAGATTTCTGAAAAATGTCCGAGTAAAAACAGTCTGAAAAATGTCCGAGTAAAAACAGTCTGAAAAATGTCCGAGTAAAAACAGTCTGAAAAATGTCCGAGTAAAAAAGTAAAAAAAAAAGATGTCAGAGTAAAAAAAGTCTGAAAGATGTCAGTGAAAAAGTCTAAAAAATGTCTGAGTAAAAAAGTCTAAAACAATGTCCGAGCAAAAAAGTACAAAAAAAAGAAGTCTAAAAAATGTCTGAGTAAAAATAACTGGAAAAATCTCAGAGTAAAAAAAGTGTGAAAAAAGTCAGAGTAAAAAAAGTCTGAAAAATGTCCGAGTAAAAAAGTAAAAAAAAAGATGTCGGACTAAAAAAGTATGAAAAATGTCTGAGTGAAAACTTCTGAAAAATGTCTGAGTAAAAAAGTCTAAAAAAATGTCCGCGTACAAAAGTATAAAAAAAAGAAGTCTGAAAAATGTCTGAGTAAAAATAACTGGAAAAATCTCAGAGTAAAAAAAGTGTGAAAAAAGTAAGAGTAAAAAAAGTGTGAAAAATGTCTGAGTGAAAAAGTCTGAAAAATGTCTGAGTAAAAAAGTGTGAAAAATGTCTGAGTAAAAAAGTAAAAAAAAAAGAAGTCCGAGTAAAAAAAGTGTGAAAAATGTCTGAGTAAAAAAGTCAAAAAAAAAGAAGTAAGAGTAAAAAAAGTCTGAAAAAAGTCAGAGTAAAAAAGTCTGAAAAATGTCTGAGTAAAAAAAGTATAAAAAAAAAGATTTCTGAAAAATATCTGAGTAAAAATGTCCGAGTAAAAAAAGTGTGAAAAAAGTCACAGTAAAAAAGTCTGAAAAATGTCTGAGTAAAAATGTCCTAGTAAAAAAGTAAAAAAAAAAGAAGCTAGAGTGAAAAAGTGTGAAAATAGTCAGAGTAAAAAAAGTCTGAAAAATGTCTGAGTGAAAAAGTCTGAAAAATGTCTGAGTAAAAAAGTTTGAAAAATGTCTGAGTAAAAAAGAAAAAAAAAAGAAGTACGAGTAAAAAAGTGTGAAAATAGTCAGAGTAAAAAAAGTCTGAAAAATGTCTGAGTAAAAATGTCCGAGTAAAAAAGTAAAAAAGTAAAAAAAAAAGAAGTACGAGTAAAAAAAGTCAGAGCAAAAAAAGTCTGAAAAATGTCTGAGTGAAAAAGTCTGAAAAATGTCTGAGTAAAAAAAGTAAAAAAAAAAGAAGTACGAGTAAAAAATGTCTGAAAAATGTCTGAGTGAAAAAGTCTGAAAAATGTCTGAGTAAAAAAAGTAAAAAAAAAAGACGTCGGAGTAAAAATGTCTGGAAAAATCTCCGAGTCAAAAAAGTCTGAAAAATGTCTGAGTGAAAAAGTCTGAAAAATGTCTGAGTAAAAAAAGTATAAAAAAAAAGATTTCTGAAAAATATCTGAGTAAAAATGTCCGAGTAAAAAAAGTCTGAAAAAAGTCAGAGTAAAAAAGTGTGAAAAAGTCACAGTAAAAAAGTCTGAAAAATGTCTGAGTAAAAATGTCCTAGTAAAAAAGTAAAAAAAAAAGAAGCTAGAGTGAAAAAGTGTGAAAATAGTCAGAGTAAAAAAAGTCTGAAAAATGTCTGAGTGAAAAAGTCTGAAAAATGTCTGAGTAAAAAAGTTTGAAAAATGTCTGAGTAAAAAAGAAAAAAAAAAGAAGTACGAGTAAAAAAAGTCTGAAAAAAGTCAGAGCAAAAAAAGTCTGAAAAATGTCCGAGTAAAAAAAAAAAAAAAAAAGAAGTACGAGTAAAAAAGTGTGAAAATAGTCAGAGTAAAAAAAGTCTGAAAAATGTGTGAGTGAAAAAGTAAAAAAAAAAGAAGTCTAAAAAATGTCCGAGTAAAAAAGTATAAAAATAATGAAGTCTGAAAAATGTCTGAGTGAAAAAGTCTGAAAAATGTCTGAGTAAAAAAGTGTGAAAAATGTCTGAGTAAAAAAGTAAAAAAAAAAGAAGTCCGAGTAAAAAAAGTGTGAAAAATGTCTGAGTAAAAAAGTCAAAAAAAAAGAAGTAAGAGTAAAAAAAGTCTGAAAAAAGTCAGAGTAAAAAAAGTCTGAAAAATGTCTGAGTAAAAAAAGTATAAAAAAAAAGATTTCTTAAAAATATCTGAGTAAAAATGTCCGAGTAAAAAAAGTGTGAAAAAAGTCACAGTAAAAAAGTCTGAAAAATGTCTGAGTAAAAATGTCCTAGTAAAAAAGTAAAAAAAAAAGAAGCTAGAGTGAAAAAGTGTGAAAATAGTCAGAGTAAAAAAAGTCTGAAAAATGTCTGAGTGAAAAAGTCTGAAAAATGTCTGAGTAAAAAAGTTTGAAAAATGTCTGAGTAAAAAAGAAAAAAAAAAGAAGTACGAGTAAAAAAGTGTGAAAATAGTCAGAGTAAAAAAAGTCTGAAAAATGTCTGAGTAAAAATGTCCGAGTAAAAAAGTAAAAAAGTAAAAAAAAAAGAAGTACGAGTAAAAAAAGTCAGAGCAAAAAAAGTCTGAAAAATGTCTGAGTGAAAAAGTCTGAAAAATGTCTGAGTAAAAAAAGTAAAAAAAAAAGAAGTACGAGTAAAAAATGTCTGAAAAATGTCTGAGTGAAAAAGTCTGAAAAATGTCTGAGTAAAAAAAGTAAAAAAAAAAGACGTCGGAGTAAAAATGTCTGGAAAAATCTCCGAGTCAAAAAAGTCTGAAAAATGTCTGAGTGAAAAAGTCTGAAAAATGTCTGAGTAAAAAAAGTATAAAAAAAAAGATTTCTGAAAAATATCTGAGTAAAAATGTCCGAGTAAAAAAAGTCTGAAAAAAGTCAGAGTAAAAAAGTGTGAAAAAGTCACAGTAAAAAAGTCTGAAAAATGTCTGAGTAAAAATGTCCTAGTAAAAAAGTAAAAAAAAAAGAAGCTAGAGTGAAAAAGTGTGAAAATAGTCAGAGTAAAAAAAGTCTGAAAAATGTCTGAGTGAAAAAGTCTGAAAAATGTCTGAGTAAAAAAGTTTGAAAAATGTCTGAGTAAAAAAGAAAAAAAAAAGAAGTACGAGTAAAAAAAGTCTGAAAAAAGTCAGAGCAAAAAAAGTCTGAAAAATGTCTGAGTGAAAAAGTCTGAAAAATGTCTGAGTAAAAAAAGTAAAAAAAAAAGAAGTACGAGTAAAAAATGTCTGAAAAATGTCTGAGTGAAAAAGTCTGAAAAATGTCTGAGTAAAAAAAGTAAAAAAAAAAGACGTCGGAGTAAAAATGTCTGGAAAAATCTCCGAGTCAAAAAAGTCTGAAAAATGTCTGAGTGAAAAAGTCTGAAAAATGTCTGAGTAAAAAAAGTATAAAAAAAAAGATTTCTGAAAAATATCTGAGTAAAAATGTCCGAGTAAAAAAAGTCTGAAAAAAGTCAGAGTAAAAAAGTGTGAAAAAGTCACAGTAAAAAAGTCTGAAAAATGTCTGAGTAAAAATGTCCTAGTAAAAAAGTAAAAAAAAAAGAAGCTAGAGTGAAAAAGTGTGAAAATAGTCAGAGTAAAAAAAGTCTGAAAAATGTCTGAGTGAAAAAGTCTGAAAAATGTCTGAGTAAAAAAGTTTGAAAAATGTCTGAGTAAAAAAGAAAAAAAAAAGAAGTACGAGTAAAAAAAGTCTGAAAAAAGTCAGAGCAAAAAAAGTCTGAAAAATGTCCGAGTAAAAAAAAAAAAAAAAAAAGAAGTACGAGTAAAAAATGTCTGAAAAATGTCTGAGTGAAAAAGTGTGAAAAAAGTCAAAGTAAAAAGTGTGCAAAATGTCTGAGTCATTGTTATATCACAGGCAATAAATCTATATTTATTCCCTTTTCTTTGGGGGAATATTTCTAATCTACTATGGCATCACTTCCTCCCTTACGATGTCATGTCGGGTCTAAATCGCCAAAGAATTTTAACTATTCATATCTTTGTGCACTTTGTAATAAATCATTTTCAATTCATACAAGTCTCTCCTGATTGAAATGTATTTATCCTTATACAGAGTTTGAAGGAAGACTGGTTGTCGTATAGGCAGACTGTCATTGTGCTTCCATCTATCTGCTTGCAGCCGTTTTTGTGAACGGGGATTATTATTGTAAATTGTGCACTTCGATATTTATTAAACGGCCACACTATAATGTAATTGTGAGGTGTTTAAATGCATGTCCTGTTTCCCTTTTAGTGTTGGTCGTCCCAACAGTAAGCACGCTGCGGGTCCGAGTGTAACCTTAATGAATTAAAGGTACGGCATATTGGTTTTATAATTATGAAAACATGGTTTTTAAAATGTGTATGAATTAATGTATTGTTGTCTAATTGTATGTTTATTTTTATAGGACTGTCTTCATGTGTGGTATTGACTGTCACTGTTTTTTCCCACATTGTTTAGAGTAACGGGCCTTTTTATTTTCTTTCTTGTTTTCTTTGTTTATTTTTAGTATTATTATTTTTATTATCACTGGGAATAGTGCAATAGCGTTGATGGGTGTAGTGCAATAGTGTTGACGGGCATATGTGCAATAATTCTGATGGCGTGTGAAATCTTAGAGTCATAGCAGAACCATTTGGAAGTTATAAGGCTCCAGATAAGCTTAGAGACCCCTTCTGGTGTAATCATAACCTGACGTTGGTTGCAGTGTCATCCACCTATCAGTTCCTGGGTGGAATATATATATACGATTTGTGGTTCTTGAGAGTGTGCAGTGACATTTCCCTTAAGGAATCATATTTGTGTTTAACTGTGTGGTTGGGTCCTAAAGTTTACTGTAGCCATTGACAGATTCCTGTGTATTTTGCTATCTAGATCAAGTGATTGTGCAGTGCCCGGTCCACCGTACCTATTCAAGGTTGCATTGTGCAGCTCTAAGTTGCCTTTCCTTTTTTTAGAATGTTTTTAAAATGCAAATTGTATAAATAAATTATATATATTCTTTGAACTGCCAGCCTCTCGTCCCGTTTATTCTGGACACTTACCTGTGTATAAGGTGCACTAGACTGGAAATTGATAGTTACAGTACTAAATACAATTTCCAATACTACAGTATGTTAAAATCCTGAAGGCTCTACAGTCTGAGAGAGCCTTTTGCAAGGAACAGCTGACTGACGTCAAAGCCAAATGTCTGAGTAAAAATGTCCGAGTAAAAAAGTAAAAAAAAAAGAAGTACGAGTAAAAAAAGTGTGAAAAAAGTCAGAGCAAAAAAAGTCTGAAAAATGTCCGAGTAAAAAAGTAAAAAAAAAAAAGAAGTACGAGTAAAAAATGTCTGAAAAATGTCTGAGTGAAAAAGTCTGAAAATAGTCAGAGTAAAAAAAGTCTGAAAAATGTCTGAGTGAAAAAGTCTGAAAAATGTCTGAGTAAAAAAGTCTGAAAAATGTCTGAGTAAAAAAGTAAAAAAAAAAGAAGTACGAGTAAAAAAAGTGTGAAAATAGTCAGAGTAAAAAAAGTCTGAAAAATGTCTGAGTGAAAAAGTAAAAAAAAAAGATTTCTGAAAAATGTCCGAGTAAAAAAAGTCTGAAAAATGTCCGAGTAAAAAGGTCAAAAAGAAAGAAGTCCGAGTAAAAAAGTGTGAAAATAGTCAGAGTAAAAAAAGTCTGAAAAATGTCTGAGTGAAAAAGTAAAAAAAAAAGAAGTCGGAAAAATGTCCGAGTAATAAAAGTCTGAAAAATAATGAAGTCTGAAAAATGTGTGAGTGAAAAAGTAAAAAAAAAAGAAGTCTGAAAAATGTCCGAGTAAAAAAGTATAAAAATAATGAAGTCTGAAAAATGTCTGAGTAAAAAAGAAAAAAAAAAGAAGTACGAGTAAAAAAAGTCTGAAAAAAGTCAGAGCAAAAAAAGTCTGAAAAATGTCCGAGTAAAAAAGTAAAAAAAAAAAAGAAGTACGAGTAAAAAATGTCTGAAAAATGTCTGAGTGAAAAAGTCTGAAAAATGTCTGAGTAAAAAAAGTAAAAAAAAAAAAGTCAGAGTAAAAAAGTGTGAAAAAAGTCAAAGTAAAAAGTGTGCAAAATGTCTGAGTCATTGTTATATCACAGGCAATAAATCTATATTTATTCCCTTTTCTTTGGGGGAATATTTCTAATCTACTATGGCATCACTTCCTCCCTTACGATGTCATGTCGGGTCTAAATCGCCAAAGAATTTTAACTATTCATATCTTTGTGCACTTTGTAATAAATCATTTTCAATTCATACAAGTCTCTCCTGATTGAAATGTATTTATCCTTATACAGAGTTTGAAGGAAGACTGGTTGTCGTATAGGCAGACTGTCATTGTGCTTCCATCTATCTGCTTGCAGCGGTTTTTGTGAACGGGGATTATTATTGTAAATTGTGCACTTCGATATTTATTAAACGGCCACACTATAATGTAATTGTGAGGTGTTTAAATGCATGTCCTGTTTCCCTTTTAGTGTTGGTCGTCCCAACAGTAAGCACGCTGCGGGTCCGAGTGTAACCTTAATGAATTAAAGGTACGGCATATTGGTTTTATAATTATGAAAACATGGTTTTTAAAATGTGTATGAATTAATGTATTGTTGTCTAATTGTATGTTTATTTTTATAGGACTGTCTTCATGTGTGGTATTGACTGTCACTGTTTTTTCCCACATTGTTTAGAGTAACGGGCCTTTTTATTTTCTTTCTTGTTTTCTTTGTTTATTTTTAGTATTATTATTTTTATTATTACTGGGAATAGTGCAATAGCGTTGATGGGTGTAGTGCAATAGTGTTGACGGGCATATGTGCAATAATTCTGATGGCGTGTGAAATCTTAGAGTCATAGCAGAACCAGGTGGAAGTTATAAGGCTCCAGATAAGCTTAGAGACCCCTTCTGGTGTAATCATAACCTGATGTTGGTTGCAGTGTCATCCACCTATCAGTTCCTGGGTGGAATATATATATACGATTTGTGGTTCTTGAGAGTGTGCAGTGACATTTCCCTTAAGGAATCATATTTGTGTTTAACTGTGTGGTTGGGTCCTAAAGTTTACTGTAGCCATTGACAGATTCCTGTGTATTTTGCTATCTAGATCAAGTGATTGTGCAGTGCCCGGTCCACCGTACCTATTCAAGGTTGCATTGTGCAGCTCTAAGTTGCCTTTCCTTTTTTTAGAATGTTTTTAAAATGCAAATTGTATAAATAAATTATATATATTCTTTGAACTGCCAGCCTCTCGTCCCGTTTATTCTGGACACTTACCTGTGTATAAGGTGCACTAGACTGGAAATTGATAGTTACAGTACTAAATACAATTTCCAATACTACAGTATGTTAAAATCCTGAAGGCTCTACAGTCTGAGAGAGCCTTTTGCAAGGAACAGCTGACTGACGTCAAAGCCAAGAGCAAGGAGAAGGATGAAACCATCGGCTTTCTTCAGCAACGTCTTGCTGAAGAACACAACAACGGCCTCTCAGTCGAACAACACTGGAGTGCCAAGCTCAACCAGGACAACGCTCTTTGGCAAGAGGTGAGCGAGAGTAATCTGATGGCCGTGAACGCCGACTGGGAAAATCGTTGGCTTGTGAGGCAGGAAGAGGCAGTCGCAGAGCTCAAATCTGTGCAGGAGGCCTTCGTCATGGAGGTGAACCAGGTGATCACCGCAATAACAACGGAAAAGAAGGCTCTCATCCAGAGCGAGGCAGAGTGGAGCATTAAACTCACCGCTCTGGAAGTACAGTTGGCTGCAAAGGACGAGAGCTTGAAGAAAGCGCAGGAGCTGCAACAACAGAGCAGACAAACCGAGGAGGATTGGCGCAACAAACTGAGCCAATCGGAGGACGACGTCAAGTTCCTTATCGAGCGAAGCATCGACCTCCAGGTGCTCGCTATGAAAACGGACAAGGACAAGAAGAAGGACAAGAAGTTGGTCGAAAAAATCCTGAAGAAGGAGAGGAAGAAGGAGCAGGAGAGACAGAAGACAGAGGAGCAACAGGAGAAGAGAGAAAAGAAGGAACTGGAAAGACAAGAGAAGGAGAGGAAGGATAGGGAGAAGAGAGGGGAGTAACATCCCTTATCTCCTCCTCACCCTTCCCCTATCCCCATCCCCCTTCCTACCAAACACCGTCCCACCCCTTTACACCCCCTCACTTATGGGTTTATTCCGGGTGATCCGGTTTCCTTCTACGCAAAGACATCCATCCATTCTCCAAGGTGAGATGGTGGTTGAGTGATTTTCCCCGTGTCTGTGTGGGTTTACTCCGGGTGATCCGGTTTAATTCTACGCAAAGACATCCATCCACTCTCCCTCCTCTCCAAGGTGACATGGTGGCAGAGTGATTCTCCCCGTGTCTGTACGGGTTTTCCACCGGCTACGCCGGTTTCCTACATAAATAACAACAATAAAAAGTTTTCTATTATCTATACTGCAAATATTGCAATACTTTCATCAGTGGGCCATAGGTTCAAACTAACTTCAACAAAGACCAAGATTTTACATGTATCACCCAGAAATTGTTTTTTCAAAGATTTATGAGGACAAACAGGTTTATGATATGCAATAAAAGCCCCAGATCAGAAATGAACCAAGCAGGAAGCAGTTATGGTGTATGCCAATTCATTGGTTGCGATCTAATATGCTGTATACTGTGGGTCCTCTAAGAAAAGATCAACAGAAAACATGAATTCTTTTTATAGTTTTATTGATGGTAATTACCCATGGTTTTAATTTGATCACTCATCCGGTAATAATCATGGCTTTAAAATTAAACTGACTTCCTTATCGCAATAGAAAAATGTATACTTAATACGTTGTACAATACTGGTTTTGGTCCAAACAAAAGTGGATCAGAAAAGCCAAGGCCAACTCAAGTTTCAAGTCTTCGAGCATCTTAGGCCCAGGAATGAAGTGGTGGTGAAAAGCTGAATGATTTAGCCTATTCATTTGAGCTATTCCCTTAAAGGATTCAAATTTAAATATGTTGTCAACTGGTTTGTGGTCATGTGATTTAAAAAGTGCTAAATAAATAACCATGAATCCCTTTCTTGCATCCTCCTCCTAAATAAACTTTTATATTATTTGGTTTCTTCAAAAAATCCACCACTGTCTTCTTGTTTGAGAATATGCACCAAAAGCACAATATCACCTGAAATCATAGGAGCCTCAAGGTAGGAGAGGCACATCCTGATTCTGTACAAGCCAATGTCATTTTGCTCAGAGGTATTTCATTACATTTTGCAACACCACATGGAAAAGACCACGGGGTGCAGTAGAGCGCTAATGCCCTCTACCAGGCTCTACTGTAAGCCAGTATCATCAAGCGCATGTGTGTAAGCTCCAGGTTCTGCCTACAAATAAGGTTTAACATCAAAATGAGTGCGTTCAGGATATTATAAAGCTCTCTTAAGGATTTAATGAATGACTTTCTCTGGTCATAAATCTGATTATTAACTATAAAAACAAGGCTGGAGGATCAGCCGATGTTCAGTACCCGGGAAATATGTTCACCCATGGTACAGACAATTTCCTCGCCAAGCTTCAGCACTTTGTTGCTGTGAAGCTGTGAACTGCTGCTCAGCAGGTTTTGGTTGGTGGACAGGACAGGCAGAGAGAATCTGACCTCTGACCTCAACTGGTCCTCTTTCAGTGCAAGACGTTGCCTAACAGTGTGACAAATCACTTACGATGTTTTGAAACAGATTTTGTCAAATGTATTCAGTGTTTGACTAAATGCCGAGTAAGACGACATGACAATAATACAGCATTTTGAAACTGAACAGATGTGCTTACCGCATTATTTTTGTTTTTTTCTAATGAATCAAATGTAAAATCTCGACTCAACAAGGTTAGCTGCTGAAACACTTTGGCCAATATCATGAATTAAATACCTCACAGTCAAGGTTCCTCGACCCTCAGTAATAATGACGTGAACAATATTTGTATAGCACCTTATAACAAGGCAAGCCATCCTCATGGATGATTGTTTTCTGAATATCTTAAACCGCATCCTCTCCCATTTTAGTGTCTAGATCCGGTTCTGGATCCCTGATGGAAGTAACATGAAAGACTGGTTGAGTGGTGTCAAGGGTCGTCTGCTGTAAGACCAAGCCTTTACTGTAAAATACAAGTATTGTTGTGTTTAATAAGAATGTTTGGATTTGAATAGGAAATAAAGTGTAATATTTCATATTGTAACATTGTTAAGAAGGGCCTAAGTGAACTTCATATCATAGGTCATGTTGGGCTGTAGGCAGTTCTGCTTTTAGCACTTTTATTTGACAGTTTTTCAGTCTGGAGAAGTCATGTGACCAAAAGTGTACACTGTGCAGGGTGACATCATATTCAGAATGGGATGACATCATATTCAGAATGTGCTGACATCACTTTCAAAATGTGATGTCATCACATGTGATGTCATCACATTTTGAATGTGATGTCAGCATTGACATGTCATCACATTCCAAAACGTGTCACCAGTGCCTTTGAAGTGAGAATGTCAGAATGTTACATCTCCGTGGAATCCTCAACTCTAACTCAGTTACAATCTGATCTCTATGAGAGACGCATCTCTTCGTGGAAACAGAGCGAGAACTATTCCAACGCACAAACGCAAACTGTGTATCGTATCAGTATTACAGCTACATACAGTAATACCCGTACCGCAACAAATATCCTCACCGATGAGTGAGATCATGATGGATCAGTGTGATGAGTGAGGTCATGATGGATCAGAGTGATGAGTGAGGTCATGATGGATCAGTGTGATGAGTGAGATCATGATGGATCAGAGTGATGAGTGAGATCATGATGGATCAGTGTGATGAGTGAGATCATGATGGATCACAGTGATGAGTGAGATCATGATGGATCAGTGTGATGAGTGAGGTCATGATGGATCACAGTGATGAGTGAGATCATGATGGATCAGAGTGATGAGTGAGATCATGATGGATCAGAGTGATGAGTGAGATCATGATGGATCAGAGTGATGAGTGAGATCATGATGGATCACAGTGATGAGTGAGATCATGATGGATCAGAGTGATGAGTGAGGTCATGATGGATCAGAGTGATGAGTGAGATCATGATGGATCAGAGTGATGAGTGAGATCATGATGGATCAGAGTGATGAGTGAGATCATGATGGATCAGAGTGATGAGTGAGATCATGATGGATCAGTGTGATGAGTGAGGTCATGATGGATCAGTGTGATGAGTGAGATCATGATGGATCAGAGTGATGAGTGAGATCATGATGGATCAGTGTGATGAGTGAGGTCATGATGGATCCGTGTGATGAGTGAGATCATGATGGATCAGTGTGATGAGTGAGATCATGATGGATCAGTGTGATGAGTGAGGTCATGATGGATCCGTGTGATGAGTGAGATCATGATGGATCAGAGTGATGAGTGAGATCATGATGGATCAGAGTGATGAGTGAGGTCATGATGGATCAGAGTGATGAGTGAGGTCATGATGGATCAGTGTGATGAGTGAGGTCATGATGGATCCGTGTGATGAGTGAGATCATGATGGATCAGTGTGATGAGTGAGATCATGATGGATCACAGTGATGAGTGAGATCATGATGGATCACAGTGATGAGTGAGATCATGATGGATCAGAGTGATGAGTGAGATCATGATGGATCACAGTGATGAGTGAGATCATGATGGATCAGAGTGATGAGTGAGATCATGATGGATCCAAGTGATGAGTGAGATCATGATGGATCAGAGTGATGAGTGAGATCATGATGGATCAGTGTCTGAAAAATGTCCGAGTAAAAAAGTAAAAAAAAAAGATGTCAGAGTAAAAAAAAGTCTGAAAAATGTCTGAGTGAAAATGTCTGGAAAAATATCCGACTAAAAAAAGTGTGAAAAAGTCAGAGTAAAAAAAGTCTGAAAAATGTCTGAGTAAAAAGAAAAAAAAAAAATACAAGTAAAAAAAGTGTGAAAAAAGTCAGGGTAAAAAAAGTCTGAAAAATGTCCGATTAAAAAAGTAAAAAAAAAAGAAGTACAAGTAAAAAAAGTGTGAAAAAAGTCAGAGTAAAAAAAGTCTGAAAAATGTCTGAGTTAAAAAGTCTAAAAAATGTCCGAGTAAAAAAGTCAAAAAAAAGAAGTACGAGTAAAAAAAGTCTGAAAAAAGTCAGAGTAAAAAAAGTCTGAAAAATGTCTGAGTGAAAAAGTCTGAAAAATGTCTGAGTAAAAAAAGTAAAAAAAAAAAGTCAGAGTAAAAAAGTGTGAAAAAAGTCAAGTAAAAAGTGTGCAAAATGTCTGAGTCATTGTTATATCACAGGCAATAAATCTATATTTATTCCCTTTTCTTTGGGGGAATATTTCTAATCTACTATGGCATCACTTCCCCCCTTACGATGTCATGTCGGGTCTAAATCGCCAAAGAATTTTAACTATTCATATCTTTGTGCACTTTGTAATAAATCATTTTCAATTCATACAAGTCTCTCCTGATTGAAATGTATTTATCCTTATACAGAGTTTGAAGGAAGACTGGTTGTCGTATAGGCAGACTGTCATTGTGCTTCCATCTATCTGCTTGCAGCCGTTTTTGTGAACGGGGATTATTATTGTAAATTGTGCACTTCGATATTTATTAAACGGCCACACTATAATGTAATTGTGAGGTGTTTAAATGCATGTCCTGTTTCCCTTTTAGTGTTGGTCGTCCCAACAGTAAGCACGCTGCGGGTCCGAGTGTAACCTTAATGAATTAAAGGTACGGCATATTGGTTTTATAATTATGAAAACATGGTTTTTAAAATGTGTATGAATTAATGTATTGTTGTCTAATTGTATGTTTATTTTTATAGGACCGTCTTCATGTGTGGTATTGACTGTCACTGTTTTTTCCCACATTGTTTAGAGTAACGGGCCTTTTTATTTTCTTTCTTGTTTTCTTTGTTTATTTTTAGTATTATTATTTTTATTATCACTGGGAATAGTGCAATAGTGTTGACGGGCATATGTGCAATAATTCTGATGGCGTGTGAAATCTTAGAGTCATAGCAGAACCAGGTGGAAGTTATAAGGCTCCAGATAAGCTTAGAGACCCCTTCTGGTGTAATCATAACCTGACGTTGGTTGCAGTATCATCCACCTATCAGTTCCTGGGTATAATATATACGATTTGTGGTTCTTGAGAGTGTGCAGTGACATTTCCCTTAAGGAATCATATTTGTGTTTAACTGTGTGGTTGGGTCCTAAAGTTTACTGTAGCCATTGACAGATTCCTGTGTATTTTGCTATCTAGATCAAGTGATTGTGCAGTGCCCGGTCCACCGTACCTATTCAAGGTTGCATTGTGCAGCTCTAAGTTGCCTTTCCTTTTTTTAGAATGTTTTTAAAATGCAAATTGTATAAATAAATTATATATATTCTTTGAACTGCAAGCCTCTCGTCCCGTTTATTCTGGACACTTACCTGTGTATAAGGTGCACTAGACTGGAAATTGATAGTTACAGTACTAAATACAATTTCCAATACTACAGTATGTTAAAATCCTGAAGGCTCTACAGTCTGAGAGAGCCTTTTGCAAGGAACAGCTGACTGACGTCAAAGCCAAGAGCAAGGAGAAGGATGAAACCATCGGCTTTCTTCAGCAACGTCTTGCTGAAGAACACAACAAGAACACATTGTCTGGAAAATCTCTGAGTAAAAAATGTCTGAAAAATGTCTGAGTAAAAAAGTAAAAAAAAAAGAAGTCCGAGTAAAAAATGTAAAAAAAAGTCAGAAAAATGTCTGAGTAAAAAAGTATAAAAAAATGTCCGAGTAAAAAAGTATAAAAAAAAGAAATCTGAGAAATGTCAGAGTAAAGAAGTCTGAAAAATTTCGAGTAAAAAAATCTGAAAAATAGAAGTCTGAAAAATTTCAGAAAAGAAGTCTGAAAAATATCCCAGTAAAAAGTATGAAATAAAGAAGTCTGGAAAAATGTCTCAGTAAAAAAGTCTATAAAAACAGAAGTCTGAAAAATGTCCGAGTAAAAAAGTGTGAAAAATGTCTGAATAAAAAGAGTCTGAAAAATGTCTAGATATAAAAAGTGTGAAAAATGTCAGAGTAAAAAAATTTGAAAAATGTCTGAGTAAGAAGTATAAAAAGTCTGAAAAAGAAGTCTGATAAATATCAGAAAAATGTCTGAGTGAAAAAGTCTGAAAAATATCTGAGTAAAAATGTATAAAAAAATGTCTGAGTGAAAAAGTCTAAAAAAATGTCTGAGTAAAAAGGTATAAAAAAAAGTCATAAAAACGTCATAGTATAGTATGTCGAAAAAAATCAGGAATAAAAAAGAATAGTATAGTTTGTCGAAAATATTCATTAAAAAAACGTCATAGTATAGTATGTCGAAAAAATCATGAATAAAAAAGAATAGTATAGTTTGTCGAAAATATTCATTAAAAAACGTTATAGTATAGTATGTCATAAAATTTCCTGAAAAGAGGTCATAGTATAGTATGTTGACAAATTTCATGAAAAAAAACTTCATAGTACAGTATGTCGAAATTTTTTGCGAAAAAAGTCATTGTATAGTATGTCGAAAAATTTCAGGAAAAAAACGTCATAGTAAAGTATGTCGACAAATTTCATTAAAAAAACGTCATAGTATAGTATTTCGTAAAATTTCATGAAAAAAAACGTCATAGTACAGTAAAGTCGTAAAATTTCCTGAAAAAAACGTCACTGTATAGTATGTCGAAATATTTTACGAAAAAAAAAGTCATAGTATCGTATGTCGAAAAAAAGGAAAAGCAGCAAATCGTCACATTTGTGAAGCTTGAAACATGAAATGATTTTGCTTAAAAAATGACATAATCAAAAATAGTTGCCAATTAATTTCAGTCAATCGATTAATAAGTTAATCGACTAATCGTTTCAGCTGTGCATTTTCATATGTTTGTAAAGTAACTAACTGAAGCTGTCAGATAAATGTCGAGCGTAAATGCAGATAAATGGAATAAAAAGTACAACTTCTCCCTCTGAAATGTTCTGGAGTAGAAGTATAAATGTACTGGAATAGAAGTATAAATGTACTGGAGTAGAAGTATAAATGTTCTGGAGTAGAAGTATAAAGTGGCATGAAAGGAAAATACTCAAGTACTTAAAATCTAGTACTTGAGTAAATGTACTTTCTAACACTGAGTAACGTTAGACCATCAAATCAGCAGAAAAAACAGGAGATTGATTTAGAGAAAATAATCTATTTAAATCACAATATTAGTAAGAAAAATCACAGCTTGATATATATTTTTTAAATGTTCAGCCCAACTGGCTAAGTTAGCTAAAGCTAACCAGATGAATATGTCTAGTTAGCTAAAGACCACTTTAACTAGCTAACAGCTAACTAAATAAAGATAACTTGCTAAGGTTAGTTTGAGTGTAAATAAATAAAAGTCATAGTATAGTGTGTCAAATAAATAAATAAAAGTCATAGTATAGTATGTCAAATAAATAAATAAAAGTCATAGTATAGTGTGTCAAATAAATAAATAAAAGTCATAGTATAGTGTGTCAAATAAATAAATAAAAGTCATAGTATAGTATGTCAAATAAATAAATAAAAGTCATAGTATAGTGTGTCAAATAAATAAATAAAAGTCATAGTATAGTATGTCAAATAAATAAATAAAAGTCATAGTACAGTATGTCAAATAAGTAAATAAAAGTCTTAGTATAGTATGTCAAATAAATTAATAAGTCATAGTATAGTATGTCAAATAAGTAAATAAAAGTCATAGTATAGTATGTCAAAACATAAAAAAAGTCATAGAATAGTATGTCAAATAAATAAATAAAAGTCATAGTATAGTATGTCAAATAAATAAATAAAAGTCATAGTAGAGTGTGTCAAATAAATAAATAAAAGTCATAGTATAGTGTGTCAAATAAATAAATAAAAGTCATAGTATAGTATGTCAAATAAATAAATAAAAGTCATAGTATAGTATGTCAAATAAATTAGTAAGTCATAGTATATTATGTCAAATAAATAAATAAAAGTCATAGTACGGTATGTCGAAAAATTTCATGAAAAAACTTCATAGTATAGTATGTTGACAAATTTCATTAAAAAAAATTCCTAGTATATTATGTCGAAAAAGTTCATGAAAAAAACGTCATATTATAGTATGTCGTAAAATTTCCTGAAAAAAAAAGTCATAGTATAGTATGTCGAAATTTTTTGCGAAAGAAAGGCATAGTATAGTATTTCGAAAAACTTTCCTGTAAAATACCGTCATAGTATAGTATGTCGAAATTTTTAGCGAAAAATTGTCATAGTATAGTATGCCAAAAAATTTCATTAAAAAAACGTCAGAGTATAGTATGTCGAAAAAATTCATTAAAAAAACGTCATAGTATAGTTTGTCGAAAAAATACATTAAATAAAACGTCATAGTATAGTATGTCGAAAAATTTCATGAAAAAAACTTCATAGTATAGTATGTTGACAAATTTCATTAACAAAAATTCCTAGTATATTATGTCGAAAAAGTTCATGAAAAACGTCATAGTATAGTATGTCGACAAATTTCATTAAAAAAACGTCATAGTATAGTATGTCGTAAATTTTCTGAAAAAAAAGTCATAGTATGGTATGTCGAAATTTTTTGCGAAAGAAAGGCATAGTATAGTATTTCGAAAAACTTTCCTGTAAAAAACGTCATAGTATAGTACGTCGAAATTTTTAGCGAAAAATTGTCATAGTATAGTATGCCAAAAAATTTCATTAAAAAAACGTCATAGTATAGTATGTCGACAAATTTCATTAAAAAACGTCATAGTATAGTATGTCGAAAATTTTTGCAAAAAAAAGACAAAGTATAGTATGGCTAAAAATTTCATAAGAAAAAACCTCATAGTATAGAATTTCGAAAAATTTCATGAAAAAAAACTTCACAGTATAGTATGTCGAAATTTATTGTTAAAAAAAAGTCATAGCATAGTATGTCGTAAAATTTCATGAAAAAACGTCCTAGTAAAGTATGTCGAAATGTTTTGCGAAAAAAAGTCATAGTATAGTATGTCGAAATTTTTTGCAAAAAAAAAGTCATAGTATAGTATGTGGAAAAATTTCATGAAAAAAACGTCATAGTATAGTAAGTTGTAAAATTTCCTGAAAAAACGTCATAGTATAGTATGTCGAAAAATTTCATAAGAAAAAAAGTCATAGTATAGTATGTTGAAATTTTTTGAGAAAAAAGTCATAGTATAGTATGTCGTAAAATTTCCAGAAAAAAACGTCATAGTACAGTATGTCGTAAAATTTCATTAAAAAACGTCATTGTATAGTATGTCGAAATTTTTTTTCGAAAAATGTCATAATAGTATGTCGAAATATTTTGCTTAAAAAAGTCATAGTATAGTATGTCGAAAAAAAAAGGAAAAGCAGCAAATCGTCACATTTGTGAAGCTTGAAACATGAAATGATTTTGCTTAAAAAATGACATAATCAAAAATAGTTGCCAATTAATTTCAGTCAATCGATTAATAAGTTAATCGACTAATCGTTTCAGCTGTGCATTTTCATATGTTTGTAAAGTAACTAACTGAAGCTGTCAGATAAATGAAGAGCGTAGATGCAGATAAATGGATAAAAAGTACAACTTCTCCCTCTGAAATGTTCTAGAGTAGAAGTATAAATGTACTGGAGTAGAAGTATAAATGTTCTGGAGTAGAAGTAATAAAGTGGCATGAAGGAAAATACTCAATGTACTTAAAATCTAGTACTTGAGTAAATGTACTTTCCTAACACTGAGTAACGTTAGACCATCAAATCAGCAGAAAAACAGGAGATTGATTAATAGAAAATAATCTATTTAAATCACAATATTAGTAAGAAAAATCACAGCTTGATATATATTTTTAAATGTTCAGCCCAACTGGCTAAGTTTGCTAAAGCTAACCAGATGAATATGTCTAGTTAGCTAAAGACCACTTTAACTAGCTAACAGCTAACTAAATAAAGATAACTTGCTAAGGTTAGTTTGAGTGTAAATAAATAAAAGTCATAGTATAGTGTGTCAAATAAATAAATAAAAGTCATAGTATAGTATGTCAAATAAATAAATAAAAGTCTTAGTATAGTGTGTCAAATAAATAAATAAAAGTCATAGTATAGTATGTCAAATAAATAATAAAAGTCATAGTATAGTATGTCAAATAAATTAGTAAGTCATAGAATAGTATGTCAAATAAATAAGTAAAAGTCATAATATAGTGTGTCAAATAAATAAATAAAAGTTATAGTATAGTATGTCAAATAAATAAATAAAAGTCATAGTACAATATGTCAAATAAATAAATAAAAGTCATAGTATAGTGTGTCAAATAAATAAATAACTATGAATCCCTTTCTTGCATCCTCCTCCTAAATAAACTTTTATATTATTTGGTTTCTTCAAAAATCCACCACTGTCTTCTTTTTTAGAATATGACCAAAAGCAAAATATCACCTGAAATCATAGGAGCCTCAAGGTGGGAGAGGCACATCCTGATTCTGTACAAGCCAATGTCTTTTTGCTCAAGGTATTTATTATTTTTTAACACCACAGGGAAAAACCAGGGGGTCAGTAAGCGCTAATGCACTCTACCGGCTCTACTGTAAGCCAGTATCATCAAGCGCATGTGTGTAAGCTCCGGGTTCTGCCTACAAAAAAGGGTTTAACATCAAAATGAGTGCGTTCGGGATATTATAAAGCTCTCTTAAGGATTTAATAAATACTTTTTTGGTCATAAATCTGATTTTTAACTATAAAAAAAAGGGCGGGAGGATCAGCCGATGTTCAGTACCCGGGAAATTGTTCACCCACTACAGACAATTTCCTCGCCAAGCTTCAGCACTTTGTTGCGTGAAGCTGTGAACTCTGCTCAGCAGGGTTTTGGTTTGGGGGACAGACAGGCAGAGAGAATCTGACCTCTGACCTCAACTGGGCCTCTTTCAGTGCAAGACGTTGCCTAACAGTGTGACAAATCACTTACGATGTTTTGAAAAGATTTTGTAAACGTATTCAGTATTTGACTAAATGCCGAGTAAGACGACATGACAATAATACAGCATTTTGAAACGAACAGATGTGCTTACCACATTATTTTTGTTTTTTTCTAATGAAACAAATGTAAAATCTCGACTCAACAAGGTTAGCTGCTGAAACACTTTGGCCAATATCATGAATTAAATACCTCACAGTCAAGGGCCCCGACCCCCATAAAAATGACGTGAACAATATTTTTAAGCACCTTATAACAAGGCAAGAACCTCATGGAATTGTTTTCTGAATATCTTAAACCGCATCCTCTCCCCTTTTAGTGTCTAGATCCGGTTCTGGATCCCCGATGGAAGTAAAATGAAAGACTGGTTAGTGAGGTCAAGGGTCGTCTGCTGTAAGACCAAGCCCTTTTCTGTAAAATACAAGTATTGTTGTGTTTAAAAAGAATGTTTGGGTTTTAATAAAATAATGTGTAATATTTTATATTGTAACATTGTTAAAAGGGGCCCAAGTGAACTTCATATCATGGTCATGTTGGCTGTAGGCAGTTCTGCTTTTAACTTTTTTTTGACAGTTTTTCAGTCTGGAGAAGTCATGTGACCAAAAGTTACACTGTGCAGGGGGACATCATATTCAGAATGGGATGACATCATATCGAATGGCTGACATCATTTTAAAATGGATGTCATCAATGTGATGTCATCACATTTTTAATGTGATGTCAGCTTGAATGTCATCACATTTCCCAAAAAGTGTCACCAGGGCCCTTTTAAAGTGAAATGTTCAGGGAAAAAAAGTTACAATT